>JAVLUX010000033.1:18337500-18395000 GCA_032164185.1 Moxostoma hubbsi
CAGCAGAGAATGGCCTTTGACTCAAAGTCTACGGTAACTCAGATAACTGCTCTGTACAATTGTGGTGAGAAGAATGCTATTCTGAGATGTGGGTTTGTGCTTTTTTTGGAGGCACAAGGGGGGTCTGCACAATATTAGGCAGGTGGTTTTAATGTTGTGGCTGAACGGTGATATGTATATCAGTCAAATCATGGTCAACTCAAACTGATCAGTTCCAAACCACAAGGGTCTCTATCAGATAGGATCGTAGGGCAAATATTTTCATAACTAATATTTATTTTGTTAAGTGGCCAGACAAAACATATCATGCATAAGAGAGGAAGACATTAAAATCTGACATAAATATGAACAAATGTCAGCTTTAATGTAGAAACTAATTTTTTTTTTTATTAAAATGAGCGAGTCTAGCTTTTACAACGTTAAAAGTGAGTGATTTTAACTGTTGTATTACAGGTCTGTGGCGTGGCGCTATGGGAATTGGTTGGGCCAAAGTCTGTTTTTGGATTTGTTTTTAATGTTTTCATGCAAGTTTATTTGCACGTTTGCAACCTTGGTTTAAAAAAAAGCCTCAGACCATTAATTCTTTCCACCTGGTATGTTAAATTGTACTGTATTTTTCATGGTCCCACAGGTGATGTCATGCATGTGCCCTATCAAGTAACCTCTAGGCCTATAAAGTGTTCAGATATTTTAACAGCATTGAATATAGATATTAGATAGATATATCTTAGATAAAGTTGACATCAGCCTCTAAACCTTTCTAGAAGAGACTCTTGCATTTACGGTGAAAGATCATTGCTTTCTTTGGGTCACTGGTATGGACTTTTTCTTCAGTGGTTGTTAAACTGATAATTAATTTGGAAACAGTTTTTTGCACGAGTAATCGGAATCTGATAAATACGCTGCTGTGTAACTTAAGTTCAAAGTCATACGTTGGCATTGCAGTGCACAAAAAAACAAATCGTGCCTCGCGCAAGACGTTCAGTGCACCGTAGCCCGTCCCCCGCTAGCGGTAAATTCAATGGTGCTTGCCGCGTGCATCAATCAGCCCCGCGAGGCCTCTTCCAATCCATCGCCTCCCCCGTTCTACCTATACCGCGCATGCGCACACGCGCCTCCACATCCCTAGAGCTTTCAGTTCGGGGTTTGTGTGTTGAGCAAAATAAAATATATACCGCCAACGTAACTGAAATATGGCTGTTTATCGAAATGGGACATGAAATACGGATTAAAGGGGAGATAGGGATTCGTGAGACAAACGTCCGACCGCTTTTTTGTTTGTCATTGTGTGGTGGTGGTGGTAGATGGTATCCAGCGAGCTGTATCTGGCAGAGGAAGACGACGACTTGGCGAGTAATATGAAGGAGATGATCGGAGGCTGCTGTGTTTGCTCGGATGAGAGAGGCTGGGCCGAAAACCCTCTAGTCTACTGCGACGGTCACGGCTGTAATGTTGCCGTCCACCAAGGTAAACAAAATGCAGCCTTAACCCTAGTGTTGATAAGTGAGTAGTTTTTCTTGCGGGGAGGGTATTTGATGCGGATGTTTTGAAATGTCCCCTGCTGTTGAGGCGAGAGGATTAGCTTAGCATAGCTTTGCCAACCAGTATAAATAGTTTAACGTGTCGCCCAGCCACTGGTGTTTATTTCTGTTATTGCGAAGTTCGGACGACATTTTTGATATTTAAATGGGTAGTTCGCGGTATTTTGTAAGTGTACAAATTATTGTGTACCAACGTTTTCACGAAGGCCCGTCTGTGTGCTTCTGTTATGTTTAGCACGAGCGCTACACGGCTAACAGCATGTCGCTCATGGCTGTTCATTATCTACACAGTCTTAGGACCAACAACGTGCCAGTCATAACAGTGGAAACAGAGATGAGTCAGACAAGCTCTCTAGGTCATTACAGTTAACATTTTAATTACATTTATTACCAGTCAGCAAAGCTGTCAACCGCTGGTATTAAGCTGACTATTGTCAGCGTCGTGATTATGTTTCCCCACGTGCAGCCAACTGGCTTTTATGTGGTCTGATTTTGTCAATTAGTTTGTATAATGCGTCAGGTGACATAGTTAAGTAAATGATTTCAGAAAATCTGCCTAGTAGGAAGCCTTCAGTGATACATTCATGTGTGGAAGCAAAAGTAAATAAGCGTATGTTCACACATACAGCCTTTTTTTTTTTTTTTTTTTTAGAAAATTACCTAAAGTTTCCTGTTTAGAGGTGATGTGTGAACACGACCCTTTTGGAAATACTGGTAAATGTTGCTCAGGCTATTTTCCTTGATGCAAAGTTGTATGATTACCTATCAATTGAATTATTGATGATGTGTGTGAACAGTACATTTGGTACATTTACCAGTAAAGGCAACCCAACAATTTTCCTGTAATTTACCTGGTTGCACATGTGAACGAGGCTGACAGACATTTGGGCCTAAAGTATTCATTCCTAAAAAGTTTTTGATCTCATACAGTGGATAATTGGACATTTGTATTGAAATTTGTATTTTTTATTCTAACAAATCTTAGATTTGCCTTTAGAGCTTTGCTTTCTTCCACATTTGTTTTGCTAGGTCCTGTTCAAATGTTTAAAATGGTTAAATCTAGACCCATAGTCAGCTGCTAATGTTACTGTTTGGGGTATAACTTTTGTTTTAGAGGTTAAGGTTTGAATATAGTTATATGTTCTAGTTTTATTAGCTATATAGCTATACTTTATGAATATATCATGGCTATTTCAGTTGTATTAATGTTTGATGTTTAGAATTAGCAAACTGTGCTCCTCTAGCCTTGGATTGCAAATTTTCTTGCCTTCCAGTTTAGGATTACAAAATCATATTTTTGCACTAACCATCTCTCCAACACATTAATTGAAAACAACACTTTCATGATGGTACTCAGTACTGACAGGTCAAGTTGTCAGATACTAGTATATGGAAGCAAGTCTCTTCAACTTGTGTGTCCTTCATTCCTGTTGTTTCAGCCTGCTATGGAATTGTCCAGGTCCCCACAGGCCCCTGGTTCTGCAGGAAATGTGAATCACAGGAACGAGCTGCCAGGGTGGTGAGTTTCCTCATCTTCATACAAATCTTTCAGACTGTCTGTTTTGCTGAAGTTCAGACCTTCTTCCTCTTCTTTTTGTATATTGTGGGGTTGTTTGCAGTTTCCATTTAACAGATGATATTTAATATTTATACATTACACTGGTAATTGTAACCTGTCTTGCAGTTTTCAAGTCACTAAAGCAGCCTAAAAGCATAAGTAGCTGGAGTGAGGGACATAATATACATAATTTATGGCCAGGCATAGGATGTTTAGCTGTTGAGTCTTCTGTGATCAGACAGCTTTATATATATATATATATGAGAGAGAGAAAAATGTCCCAGACAAAACATACAGTGCTTCACTTTTTCCACATTTTGTTATGTTACAGCCTTATTCCAAAATTGATTAAATTCATTCTTTTCCTCAAAATTCTACAAACATTACCCCATAATGACAATGTGAAAGAAGTTTGTTTGAAATCTTTGCAAATTTATTAAAAATGAAAAAAATCACATGTACATAATTATTCACAGCCTATGCCATGACACTCAAAATTGAGCGCAGGTGCATCCTGTTTCCACTGATCATCCTTGATGTTTCTACATCTTGATTGGAGTCCACCTGTGGTAAATTCGGTCCCGATGAGCACAGTGGCCTCCATCATCCGTTAATAGAAGTTTGGAACCACCAGGACTCTTCCTAGAGCTGGCCGCCCGGCCAAACTGAGCGATCGGGGGAGAAGGGACTTAGTCAGGGAGGTGACCAAGAACCCGATGGTCACTCTGACAGAGCTCCAGCGTTTCTCTGAGGAGAGAGGAGAACCTTCCAGAAGAACAACCATCTCTGCAGCACTCCACCAATCAGGCCTGTATGGTAGAGTGGCCAGACGGAAGCCACTCCTCAGTAAAAGGCACATGATGGCCTGCCTGGAGATTGCCAAAAGGCACCTGAAGGACTCTCAAACCATGAGAAACAAATTCTCTGGTCTGATGAAACAAAGATTGAACTCTTGGCCTGAATGGCAAGCGTCGTGTCTGGAGGAAACCAGGCACCGCTCATCACCTGGTCAATACCATCCCTACAGTGAAGCATGGTGGTGGCAGCATCATGCTGTGTTGATATTTTTCAGCGGCAGGAACTGGGAGACTAGTCAGGATCGAGGGAAAGATGAATGCAGCAATGTAAAGAGACATCCATGTTGAAAAGCTGCTTCAGAGCACTCTGAACATCAGACTGGGGCGAAAGTTCAGCTTCCAATAGGACAACGACCCTAAGCACACAGCCAAGATAACAAAGGAGTGGCTAAGGGACAACTCTGTGAATGTCCTTGAGTGGCCCAGCCAGAGCCCAGACTTGAACCCGATTGAACTTCTCTGGAGAGATCAGAATATGGCTGTGCACCGATGCTCCCCATCCAACCTGATGGAGCTTGTGAGGTCCTGCAAAGAAGAATGGGAGAAACTGCCCAAAAATAGGTGTCCCAAGCTTGTAACATCATACACAAAAAGACTTGAGGCTGTAATTGGTGCCAAAGGTGCTTCAACAAAGTATTGAGCAAAGGCTGTGAATACCTATGTACATGTGATTTTATTTTATTTATTTATTTTATTATTATTATTATTTTTTTTTTTCGTTTTTTATTTTTAATAATTTTGCATAGATTTCAAACAAACTTCTTTCATGTTGTCATTATGGGGTATTGTTTGTAGAAATTTGAGGAAAATAATTATTTTAATCAATTTTGGAATAAGGCTGTAAAAAAAACTTTCCGGATGCACTGTATAATTCCAAATTGATGTGTTTAAATAATCCACTTATTCCTAATGTTGGTATCCTTTAGAAGGCTATGCATAGAAGCGGTTTTTCCACAACCAGGAATACAACAATGTCCAGGGAGTACAGCATGGGCAATCATTTACTAGTTTGTGGTTTTAACACCTTGTTCAACATGAGAGCTTTTGTTTAATGTAAGATACATTTTTAAAGAAAAAATTAAATCGAAGCAGTTGCAACAGTAGGCTATCAAAAAATCACAAATGACAGAATAATCCTGACATAATCGTAATTACAGTGTTGAGCAAATTAAACATGATTATCATTTTAACGATTATCGTGCAGCACTAGTTTGTCCCAAACAATTGCAGATGACAGAAGCAATGTTTGGAAAACTTGTTTCGAAACAATGGCTTCGTCTAAATTTGCGCACTGTCCGAGTTTGTACTGCCTTTGATGAGGAGCATACTTCTTGACCGTTAATGAAGTATTTTCTTTAGGCATGCAGGGGAGTAGTATGAATGCATTCTTGGACATACGTAACACGGGAATATTGGCATTGTCCCATGACCTGAATATATGACGTTGTAACCACGACCACAAAAATTATGTACTCATATATATATATATATATATATCTATATATAACACAATTTATGGACAAAAGTATTGGGCCACACCTCTTAATCATTGAATTCAGGTGTTTCATTCAGTCCCATTGCCACAGGTGTATAAAATCAAGCACCTAGCCATGAAGTCTGCCTTTACAAACATTTTTGAAAGAATGGGTCATCCTAAAGAGCTCACTGAATTAGAGTGTAGTACTGTAATAGGATGCCACCGTTGCAACAAGTCAGTTCATTAAATTTCTTCCCTCCTAGATATTCCACGATCAACTGTAAGTGGTATTATTGCGAAGTGGAAGCATTTAGGAACCACAGCAACTTGGCCACTAAGTGGCAGTCCACATAAAATTACAGAGCGGTGTTGCCTAGTGCTGAGGCGCATAGTACGTGAAAGTCCCTCAGCTCTGCTGACTCAATAACTGCAGAGTTCCAAAACTCCTCAGGCATTAACATCAGCACAAAAACTGTGCGCCGGGAGCTTCATGGCATGGGTTTTCATGGTTGAGCAGCTGTATGCAAGCCTTGCATCACCAAGCACAATGCCAAGGTCGGATGGAGTGGTGTAAAGCATGCCGCCACTGCACTTTGGAGCAGTGGAAATGTGTTCTGTGGAGTGACGAATCACGCTTGCTTATCTGGCAGTCTGAAGGACGAGTCTGGGTTTGGCGAATGCCAGGAGAACTTTTCCTGCTTGACTGCACTGTGCCAAATGTAAAGTTTGGTGGAGGAGGGATAATGCTGTGGGGTTGTTTTTCTGGGGTTAGCCTAGGCCCATTTGTTCCACTGAAGGGAAATGTTAATGCCTCAGCTTTCCAAGACATTTTGGAAAATTCTATGCTTCCAACTTTATGGATACAGTTTGGGGAAGGCCCTTTTCTGTTCCACCATGACTGTGCCCCAGTGCACAAAGCAAGATTCATAAAGGCATGGTTGGATGAGTTTGGTGTGGAAGAACTTGACTGGTCCGCACAGAGCCCTGACCTCAACCCCATTAAACACCTTTGGGATGAACTAGAACGGAGATTGCGAGCCAGGCCCTCTTGTCCAACATCAGTGTCTGACCTCACAAATGCTCTTCTGGAAGATTGGGCAAAAATTCCAACAGACACACAAGTCTTGTAGAAAGCCTTCCCAGAAGAGTGGAAGATGTTATAGCCGCAAAGGGGGGACCAACTCGATATTAATGCCTATGGATTTAGAATGGGATGCCGTAAAAGCTCCTGTTGGTGTAATGTGTAGGTGTCCCAATACTTTTGTCCATAGTGTGTGTGTGTGTGTGTGTGTGTGTATATATATATATATATAAGGAAGTGCAACTTTCTTGGTGTAGCACGAAAGTGGTAGACTCTCGATTCTCCACAATTTATTTCGCCCAAGTATTTCTTGCCTACAGTTTTATGAATACTGAGGATTCAGACATACTACTCATTTAACATGCCGTGTTTGGCATACTATGTAGTAGCGAAGTATGCATATTTAGAGGCAGGGAGTCTTTTTCCATATGGTGCATCTAATTGCAGAAATTACACACCTCATTGAACAAATAGAAAAATGATTCGTGTTGTCAAAAGAACCGGTACTTCGGTACCAAGTCGATACTAGAATTCAAAGAGATGTAACGATACCAGTGTTTCTGCAGTACTGGTAGTACCAAGCACCGACTCAATCCGTACCAGCACGCAGTATCACTGACACTCGACTGCTTTAAAATGCTCATTTTGAGAGCGTGCTCTGTTACTCTTTACACTGAAATGGACAGTAAATCAAATTAAATCGTGACATGTCCTAGTGTGATTTAATAAACCACTAAAGGCTGCAGTCTTGGTATGGAAGAGAGTTGTACTTTGAATGAATTTATAAATCCAACCACTCATTCACTGGAAACTCCTCACCATCATTCACGACATGTTGTCAGATGACAGAGCAGAGCACTAATCTACTGTAAACCACACAACACATTTAAACTATATATTTATATAATTAAATTACAGCATTCCCACTTTAATCTCAACTCATCTTTATTTATATAGCATTTAAAACAACAAAGTTGACCGAAGTGCTTCAGAGTAATACAATTTAAAACATAACCAGATACACAAACATCAGTAATCTAAAGCACAAAATACAAACGTTCCAAAATTGTGTCCTACATTTTATTTGTCAGACTCAAAGGCCAGCGTAAAGAGATGAGATTTCAGATGTGACTTTAAAAGTATCTTTGTCACAAACTGTTTATCTGGAAAGTGAAGCTTCAGGCAAAAATAAATAAATAAATACACCTCATAATAAAAGCACATTTCAAAATATAAGAGAGAGCACTGAAATTGTGAAGAAATATATTACAACTGTATTGTAAAACGTAAGCTTGACTGTAATAATGATGATGATGATGATAATAATTATTATTGAATATATCACAAGCAAGTCTGCTGTTGAAAAAAGTTTTGAAAAGAATGCAATGACATGTTGAAAAGTTATATTTTCACTTGTTAAAAGGTTTAAGAATGAATTGATTAGACACCATTTTGACGATGAAATTAAATTAAACTCTAAAACATGGGGTTCTGGATAATAACAAAAAGGTAAACATAATTTGGTAGAGAATAAAACCGATTTCAGCAGAGTGCTACTTAAAACACTTAAGCAATCCTTGATTGAGAAACACTTGAAGGAAACGTGCACTTCTTTCAATTTATTATTGCCATTGAAATGTAACTTTATATAGGCCAAATGGGTGTGTTTAATAGCACATTGTCATATTAGTATATTTATGCTGTGGTACCGAAATTGGTATTGAGAATCGTGAAATTTCATTGGTATCGGTACCAACTACTGAAATTTTGGTACCGTGACAATAAAAATGATACTTTTTAGCTAATTATTATTACTCTATTATACTCTAGTTATTAACTATATATATTTTTGAATTTTTTTTTTTTTTTTTTTTTTTTTAATAATTTTTACATTTATAAAACAATTAGCTGATTAGTACGGAGCCCCACAAATGACATGCTGGAAAAATATTAATATATTGTGGCCACAAATTAAGAATTTGTTCCCACGACTTAATACATGAGCACGTTTTATTAATTCGTTCCCTCATTTTAGTTAAATGTATCCAGTGTGTTCATTGTTTTATTTACTCTTGCTCCCCCCCCCTTGTAAAACAGGCAACTTCACTGTTATAGCCAGCTCCACTTGAAGCCATTGCTATATGCTTTTGACTGGTAAATTAATTAAGCTCTATCAGTTTGCTAAACAGATTTATTGCTGTATGAAACTTGATTGAATTCGTAACCGCAGCCATAGATGTCTCTTCACTACTCGCAGTAAAATGGTTGATGGATTCATCAAATTGTGGGCACGAATTGGTAAAACGTGGCCACGATTTAACTAAAACGTGGGAACGAATTGGTAAAACAATATCTTATTTTTTCCCTCCCGCATGTCATGAGCGTGGCTCCATAGATTAGTTTTGTATGTTTTAAACTGTATATTTTCAATTGGCAGGTGGTTTGCTTTTTATATTATTCTTTATTTTGCGGCTTTCACTTTGTTGATTGGACACATTTGAGCTTAATCTCTTGTGTTGGAGATCTCATTGACATCACCAGTTTAGTTTTTCATGTAAACATTTGTTACTGAATCAAAAAAGTTACAATAAAATGTTTCCTGGCATATTTGTTCTTTGTATTGCATGTAGTATTTTTTTGTGCATTAATGACCGTGTCCTGAATTAAGACTTCTCAAAACCTGTTTAAAATAAATACCATTCAGCTATCTCTAAACATTGTGGTTGGGTTAAAGGAAACATGAATGGTTTGGGTTGGCACAGTTTTGTTGGCAGTTAAGTTGTTTCCTTTGAGAGCTCAGTGGCCATCAGACCAGAGCTGTACATGTGACTTGTATGAGCTGTCAGGTAGGCATGAAACGAAAGTGGCAGTTTAGACCAGAACAATTAAAGGTCACAAGAAGTTAAGCCTGTTATGCAACCCATTTTGTGGGCATTTTTGTTGAAAGATCTGGATTTATGCCAAAATATGGCATCTCACATCATGTCTTTTAGAGGTTAGAGATGGGATGCATTGCCACCTGCTCTGGTTCTATAAAGAAACCGTTTTTTTTTTTCTCCCCTATTTTTTTATTCACAGGAGTGTCTTTTTAGCTTGCACTACCAGAAAGTTCGCTTACTGGGGCATTTTCCAAAATAACCTAGTTTTTGAAACTTGTTAAGGCTGGAGGCTGTTTTTGTTATTGCCAAAGCAATCATTAATATGAAACCTAATTTCTGCACTTGTCCAGATTCCTCCCATTTACTAAAAATAAGCCAATTCTTCCCACTTGTGCCCTGCTTTGCCACTTTATTCCCCAAGATTAAAGGGTGGAGGGGGAGAAAGCCGAGCTGGCAGACCCCTGAAGGAGAAGGACTGTCCACCACCTGTAACAAAGAGGAGGAGGACAGCAGACTGAGCAGAAGTTTAAAAACATTGAACGTAGTGGTATGTGGCACATAATGGCATGGTTCGAAGCATAATGTTATGCCCCATTATCTAACCCTGTTCAAGGATTTATTTGGTACTTATCTTTATTGGGTATTTATTTACCAGAATAGATTAGAAAAATGTCATTATGTTTGTGCATGATATGCTGTTATACAGAAGGCCATGTGTCAGTACACATTTCTTTATGACTCTTGACAGTTTCTTTTGTTTTTGTTGTTTTGCCTTCAGCTGGGGTAGTAGCTCTGTCTATTATTCTGGAAGATCATTCAGCAACTTATTTAAATGGTTTCATCTTCTTGTCCCGTTATTTGTCTCAAATGTTAGCAGAGCAGGTCTAATTTTTTTTTTTTTTCCACATTTTGTAGAAGGAGCTCTT
Source organism: Moxostoma hubbsi (assembly GCA_032164185.1). NCBI lineage: Eukaryota > Metazoa > Chordata > Actinopteri > Cypriniformes > Catostomidae > Moxostoma > Moxostoma hubbsi. Next base: position 18,347,820 of record JAVLUX010000033.1, read on the forward strand.
CTGGGTTTCTGCAGTGATTGTTTTACAGCTCCAGTCAACTATCAAAGGCTCTTGTCTACCATTTTATTGATCACTTTTGCCGGGATGCTCTGATCTGTAGTTTCCAGGATGAAAATTATGTCTTGCCCTCACACTTTGCTTTAGTTTGATGGCCATGTCAGAGGTAGAGATCCTGAAAGCCCTCAGAGCTGTGTCTAGCCTGCAGATGGGTAAATTGAGTGTGGATTCATGTTATGTCTTTTCTACTTTCAGAGATGTGAGCTGTGTCCCCACAAAGATGGAGCCCTGAAGCGAACAGACAATGGAGGTAACACCTCTTACTTCACTAGCTTTTACAAATTCTGACTGTATTTTTAGTTTTGTACTATACACTTTTGATGAAAAAACATCACCAGCATAACTTGAATGGATGGTGTCAAATAGACTGCAGTAGCTTATTATAGGCCAATAGCACAGATGATGCCTGAAATAGGAGCCTTTGGTAATGTATTTATGGCACTGTGCAAAACTACAGCTTTACTGCTCTATATTTTGCAAAGTGTTTTTGATTGTAGTGTGCATCTAACAGACACATTTTTGCTGAAATAAGGCAATTGTTGGGTTAGGCCAACAATTAAGATGGATTATATATATTTGTCATTTAAAATTTGAAGATAATTTGTTTTTTATACATGCGAGGAGTCAGCACTGTTTAAGAGGTGTTTAACTGTGGAACCTCATATCTCATATGCTGTGCTGAGAATAACACTGTTTAATTGTTACACCTCTAATGAAAAACATGAATTGATTTCATTTTCTGTATTATGGAGTTTTTCTGCTACCCGCTGGCAGCTGCTTTCAGATGGGTTGATGCTTAATGCAGTATCAAACAATGTTGCATAAGGTATCATTAATAATCTGTTGATCAGTCAAAAATACACACACCAAGCTCTTTATTAGGAACACTATGGTCCTAATAAAATGCCTGACGTGGTCTACTGCTGTTGTAGGACATCCGCCTCAATGATCTATGTGTTGTGCATTCTGAGATGCTATTCTGTTTGCTGCAAATGTACCGAGGGGTTATCCGATCCGTTATGGTAGCCTTACTGTCAGCTCGAACCAGACTGGCCATGTTCCAATGATCTCATCAACAAGATGTTTCTGTCGGCAGAACTGGACAAGATGTTTTTGTTTTTGGCACCATTCTGAGTAAACTCTAGTTGTGTGTGTGTGTGTGTGTAAGTCCCTGGAGTTTAGCAGTTACAGAAATACTCAAACCAGCCCGTCTGGCACCAACAATCATGCTACGGTCGAAATTGCTGAGATGAAATGTTTTCCCCATTCTGATGGTTAACCCATATTTGCACATTTTACCATATTTTATGCATTGCACTGCTGCCACATGATTGGCTGATTAGATAATCACATGAAAATGTAGGTGTACAGGTGTTCCCAATAAAGTGCTCCATGAGTGTATCTTTGTCTTTCCTCAACATAAATTCATTTGCATTTCAGGGAGCTATTATGGTGAATAAACGCTTTCAAAATCTGGTCTTTTTAGGCCATTTCCTCCACTTAAAATATAATGTAAAATGCTTTTGAATCAATGAGGTCTTTTTGACCTGGTCTTGTTTTTTTCATCATAAGCTTTGCTGATTTCATCTGCATACATTTCTATGTAATTAAGAAAGGGGGTTTGGTAGTGTGTGTATGTATCTCTCTCACCTTGTTTTTATGAGTGGGCAGTCTCAGTAGGGTCATTGTGAGGCTGAGAGGGGACTCTTCTTCATGCTCTGGGTTCACGGTGAGGGCAGCTCACAGACTGTAAACATGGCATGGGACACAGCTGCAGGACCATGCCCCATCTTTAGGGGTGGTGAGCTGTTTAATGGCCATGAGGGAAACATCATCGCCCCAGGCTTATGGTTTAGCTAGTTCAGACCATGTAATGTCTTTTTAACTAATTTGTGAAGCCTTTTAAAAATTCTTTGAGAAAACATTCCACATTTTGAAGTTTATTTTTACGATTGGGATTAGCAATGATTGACATAAATCATTAATTTGTTAATGATCAATTGAAAGGGCTTGTTTGATCTAGTAATGTCCACACAAGTGACTTTTTCTGAAGATGGTGATATGCGCAGTTTAAGAGGTTTTTTTTTTTTTTTTCAATTCGGTGACTGAAGAAGAAACTCTGTTACTTTACCTGACCAGAAGTGACCCATGTACTCCCCAGGTCAGTACATGGGTAAGTTTTTTTTTTTTTACAGGTTTTGCTGCTGTTAAGTTATGCAAACAAGAATAATCCCAAATGAAAACACTGGAGTAATAACCTGGCCTAATGACATATGCTGAAACATGCAAGGAATAGCTGCATTTATTTAGTCTTCCTATGTTCATAGACTAGTTGCCATGCTGCTAGACCCTTTCTGTTTTTTTTTTTTGTATAATTCATAAATATTTTGAGTTTGTATATTTTGCTAAATTATTTGGCAAATCATTCTTTTCAAGAGTTCCACCATTCTGAAGAGGGGGTTGGAAGTTCTTTAGGGTGTGCTTGTTTTTTTTTTTTTTTTTATTGCTTGGTTTTATAGGCATCTGCTGGATTCTTGGAGGGACTTCAAAACAACAAAACCCACCTCCTTGTCCCTTTAGGCTGGGGTCAAAGACAGTTCATAGGTTCACCTTTAAGTTTAGGGCTGTGAATGTGCCCATTCACTGGATAAACAGATAGATAGTCATTTGCTAATTTCTTGATTCATTTCAACTTCAGTACAGTTGCACCCGCTCTCCTCCCACTCACACAAACATTGCAGAATAAAGTCCTTAAATCTTAATCGTCTCAGTCTAGTGGTTTTGTGGTTAAAAGACAGCTGATATGTGGAAAAGTTGTGATGGTGGTAGCCTGTAATTAGAATATAATATTTATATAGTGTACTTGTGGTTGACACCCTATTGTTCCACACTTGGTCTAGACGGTAGGCAGGAGAGAATATGCCTTCTGCCGCTTCCATTGCAGGTTGTTCCATATTTATGTTTTCACACTCAGCCCACATGATTTAATAAGTGTTTTTCACACTGTAGAGGAAGCCAGGCGTGCCCCATAGGCATGACTATAAGCAAACAAATGACTATGGTCTCTAATAAATGGACTTATTTTTGGAAGATGGAAAGAAAGGAAAGGTTCATGTTACAATCAGCAGACACGCATACTAAATTTAAGTGCTTCCTGTATGAGATCATACATATGGCCCTCTTTTGAACCATCTTAATTTTATTAAAATAATTTATAAACAGTTTCCAATGGTAATATTGATTTTAAAAATATAACTGTGGTTATCACATTACTATAGTGGTCATTTTAAACGGCCCCCAAGTTTACTGTTTCAGTACGTTTACTTGCCATTTTAAAAGTTAAATTTTCATCGGATTCAATCAATAATTCATATTTTTAAAATGTCATGTAAACGCTTTATTTGGACTGAAATCGTACCAGTCCGATATTTGTGAATTAAAACTAGAATACCTAGATAAAGTGATCGTTGCTCAGCTTTGTCCAGCATGTATTCTTGTAAATCGACCACAATTGGCCTCGGAGTTGTGCTTGTTTCCCTTCACTCTTTTTCCATTTTAGTTTTGTAAAGATATTCATATCTATGACTTATGATATCTATGTTTAAATTTGTCTGCAAAACTAATGTCAAGAATTTAAGCCGAAAGGCCAAATATACAGTACTTCAGTTGTCTGCATTGCTGATCGTTCCTTGCACAGTGTGTGTGACTGCAGGCCACCCAGATTTTCTTGGCCCACAGACACGGTCCTCGTCTGTGCACATCTTTGGTGTATGTGCCGGCCATTGACTACTAAAAGAGCATCACAAACCATAGTAGTACGCATGCATCGAGCGCGTTCGTATTCGCTCGTGGTCAGAAAAGTATACTATGGAAGGCAACACAGTCGGCCGGACACGATCCAATCCGGTACGTGGAAAAACTGAGTATACCTCATCATGTAAAAAATTAATTAATTCAGCTGGGTGTGTCCCAAATCTTGACTGAAACTTTTAGTTTTTTATATATATATATATATATATATATACACACTACCGTTCAAAAGTTTGGGGTCACATTGAAATGTCCTTATTTTTGAAGGAAAAGCACTGTACTTTTCAATGAAGACAACTTTAATCTAGTCTTAACTTTGAAGACATACACTCTATACATTGCTAATGTGGTAAATGACTATTCTAGCTGCAAATGTCTGGTTTTTGGTGCAATATGTACATAGGTGTATAGAGGCCCATTTCCAGCAACTATCACTCCAGTGTTCTAATGGTACAATGTGTTTGCTCATTGGCTCAGAAGGCTAATTGATGATTAGAAAACCCTTGTGCAATCATGTTCACACATCTGAAAACAGTTTAGGTCGTTACAGAAGCTACAAAACTGACCTTCCTTTGAGCAGATTGAGTTTCTGGAGCATCACATTTGTGGGGTCAATTAAACGCTCAAAATGGCCAGAAAAAGAGAACTTTCATCTGAAACTTGACAGTCTATTCTTGTCCTTAGAAATGAAGGCTATTCCATGCGAGACATTGCTAAGAAATTGAAGATTTCCTACAACGGTGTGTACTACTCCCTTCAGAGGACAGCACAAACAGGCTCTAACCAGAGTAGAAAAAGAAGTGGGAGGCCGCGTTGCACAACTGAGCAAGAAGATAAGTACATTAGAGTCTCTAGTTTGAGAAACAGACGCCTCACAGGTCCCCAACTGGCATCTTCATTAAATAGTACCCGCAAAACACCAGTGTCAACATGTACAGTGAAGAGGCGGCTGCGGGATTCTGGGCTTCAGGGCAGAGTGGCAAAGAAAAAGCCATATCTGAGACTGGCCAATAAAAGAAAAAGATTAAGATGGGCAAAAGAACACAGACATTGGACAGAGGAAGACTGGAAAAAAGTGTTGTGGACAGATGAATCAAAGTTTGAGGTGTTTGGATCACAAAGAAGAACGTTTGTGAGACGCAGAACAAATGAAAAGATGCTGGAAGAATGCCTGACGCCATCTGTTAAGCATGGTGGAGGTAATATAATGGTCTGGGGTTGCTTTGGTGCTGGTAAGGTGGGAGATTTGTACAGGGAAAAGGGATTCTGAATAAGGAAGGCTATCACTCCATTTTGCAACGCCATGCCATACCCAGTGGACAGCGCTTGATTGGAGCCAATTTCATCCTACAACAGGACAATGACCCTAAACACACCTCCAAATTGTGCAAGAACTATTTAGAGCAGAAGCAGGCAGCTGGTATTCTATCGGTAATGGAGTGGCCAGCGCAGTCACCAGATCTGAAACCCATTGAGCTGTTGTGGGAGCAGCTTGACCGTATGGTACGCAAGAAGTGCCCATCCAACCAATCCAACTTGTGGGAGCTGCTTCTGGAAGCGTGGGGTGCAATTTCTCCAGATTACCTCAACAAATTAACAGCTAGAATGCCAAAAGTGTGCAATGCTGTAATTGCTGCAAATGGAGGATTCTTTGACGAAAGCAAAGTTTGATGTAAAAAAAATCTTATTTCAAATACAAATCATTATTTCTAACCTTGTCAATGTCTTGACTCTATTTTCTATTCATTTCACAACGTATGGTGGTGAATAAGTGTGACTTTTCAGGAAAACACAAAATTGTTTGGGTGACCCCAAACTTTTGAACGGTAGTGTATGTGTGTGTGTGTGTGTGTGTATATATATATATATATATACATACATACATACAGGTGCTGGTCATATAATTAGAATATCATCAAAAAGTTGATTTATTTCAGTAATTCCATTCAAAAAGTTAAACCACACAGACTGATATATTTCAAGTGTTCATTCCTTTTAATTTTGATGATTATAACTGACAACTAATGAAAACCCCAAAATAAGTATCTCAGAGAATTAGAATATTTGTGAAAAGGTTCAATATTGAAGACACCTGGTGCCACACTCTAATCAGCTAATTAACTCAAAACACCTGCAAAGGCCTTTAAATGGTCTCTCAGTCTAGTTCTGTAGGCTACACAATCATGGGGAAGACTGCTGACTTGACAGCAGTCCAAAAGACGACCATTGACATCTTGCACAAGGAGGGCAAGACACAAAAGGTCATTGCTAAAGAGGCTGGCTGTTCACAGAGCTCTGTGTCCAAGCACATTAATAGAGAGGCGAAGGGAAGAAAAAGATGTGGTAGAAAAAAAGTGTACAAGCAATAGGGATAACTGCACCCTGGAGAGGATTGTGAAACAAAACCCATTCAAAAATGTGGGGGAGATTCACAAAGAGTGGACTGCAGCTGGAGTCAGTGCTTCAAGAACCACCACGCACAGACGTATGCAAGACATGGGTTTCAGCTGTCGTATTCCTTGTGTCAAGCCACTCTTGAACAAGACACAGCATCAGAAGCGTCTCGCCTGGTCTAAAGACAAAAAGGACTGGACTGCTGCTGAGTGGTCCAAAGTTATGTTCTCTGATGAAAGTAAATTTTGCATTTCTTTTGGAAATCAAGGTCCCAGAATCTGGAGGAAGAGAGGAGAGGCACAGAATCCATGTTGCTTGAAGTCCAGTGTCAAGTTTCCACAGTCAGTGATGGTTTGGGCTGCCATGTCATCTGCTGGTGTTGGTCCACTGTATTTTCTGAGGTCCAAGGTCAACGCAGCCGTCTACCAGGAAGTTTTAGAGCACTTCCTGCTGCTGACCAATTTTATGGAGATGCAGATTTCATTTTCCAACAGGACTTGACACTTGCACACAGTGCCAAAGCTACCAGTACCTGGTTTAAGTACCATGGTATCCCTGTTCTTAATTGGCCAGCAAACTCGCCTGACCTTAACCCTATAGAAAATCTATGGGGTATTGTGAAGAGGAAGATGCGATACGCCAGACCCAACAATGCAGAAGAGCTGAAGGCCACTATCAGAGCAACCTGGGCTCATAACACCTGTGCAGTGCCACAGACTGATCGACTCCATGCCACGCCGCATTGCTGCAGTAATTCAGGCAAAAGGAGCCCCAACTAAGTATTGAGTGCTGTACATGCTCATACTTTTCATGTTCATACTTTTCAGTTGGCCAACATTTCTAAAAATCCTTTTTTTGTATTGGTCTTAAGTAATATTCTAATTTTCGGAGATACTGAATTTGGGATTTTCATTAGTTGTCAGTTTTAATCATCACAATTAAATTAAATAAACATTTGAAATATATCAGTCTGTGTGTAATGAATGAATATAATATCCAAGTTTCACTTTTTGAATGGAATTACTGAAATAAATCAACTTTTTGATGATATTCTAATTATATGACCAGCACCTGTGTGTGTGTGTGTGTGTATATATATATATATATATATATATAATCAAAACTTTTTTGACCGGTCAAAAGTTTTGAAACGCTCATTTTTTATTATAATAGTTTTTTTTTTGTTTCTTAGGATAATAGTAAAGTCATCAAAACTATGGAATAACATAAACGGAACAATGGGAATTATGTTCTGACTAAAAATACAAAATGAATCAAAACTGTGTAATATTTTAGCATCTTCAAAGTATTCACCATTTGCCTAGAATTTGCAGACATGTACTCTTGATATTTTCTCAACCAACTTCTTGAGGTATCACCCTGGGATGCTTTTTAAACAGTATTGAAGGAGTTCCCATCTATGTTGGTCACTTATTGGCTGCTTTTCACATTTTTTTAAAATAAAATTTTAGTTTTATGATTAATATGGTGCCACAATTATATTTTTGTCTACATAACTAATTTCAAAACTTTTAAGCACACGCCTTCAGATCAAAAGATTTTTAAGATCATGTGAAAGCTTTGAGGTATGGATGGATGGTCACTTGACTGAAATGTTTCTCATGATCTTAAAAATCTTTTGATCTGAAGGCGTATGCTTAAATGTTTGAGTACATTTCTGCAAATTCTATGTAAATGGTGGCTACTTTGAAGATGGCTGTTGTGCATGAAAATCCCAGGAGAACAATAGTTTCAGAAATACTCAAACCAGCCTGTCTGGCACCAACAATCTTGCCACGGTTGAAATCGCTGTGAGTTGCACATTTTTTCACCATTCTGATGATTGATGTGGACATTATCTGAAGCGCCTTATATGTAACTGCATGATTTTGTGCATTGCACTGCTGCCACACGTTTGGCTGATTAGATAATCGCATGAATGAGTAAGTGTACATTTGTTCCTAATAAAGTGGTCAGTGAGTGTATATATTTTTTTCTCTGCTTTTAAATCGAGTTCAATCTTTACAGCAACATCTATGAATACACAGGGAATTTTCTCTATGTATCTATATGAGACGTCAGTTGAAAAGCTGATCATATATTGTGTTTCTTGTTAAGGTTGGGCCCATGTGGTTTGTGCACTTTACATCCCAGAGGTGGAGTTCGCCAATGTATCTACCATGGAGCCCATCGTGCTTCAGTCTGTCCCCCACGAACGTTATAACAAGGTAAGTTCTGTAATATCAGAATGACCTCTTTACAAGACAGGCAATGTAAACACAATTTGACTAAGGAGTTTAGGTCTTTGCTGTGGGCATATTTTTTTTTTTTAAGGGACAAAGTGCTGCAGTAATTGATTTTGCATAAACAGATTGTTGCCATTTATTCTGCTCCAAGGCTCAATTAATTGAAACTGCGATCTGTGTTACTTCAAATGTGCACACATGGTCTTATCATACTTATGATTTAATCTTTTTATTACTGTAGTGTTATGATAACTGCACAAATGTATAATTGTATGTTTTCTGATAATCTCTGTCCCGAGTCCGGGATCTTTGCAGATGTAGGTTTTAATTACTGCAGATTAGGGTTGAGTGGTATACCGGTACTAACGAAATATCACATTACCAAAAAATTTTTAAATAGTATGACATCTTATTGTTATTTTCAGTACATATTATGTATGCTGCCATTAGTAAAAGGTAATGTAATGTGAGTTTTTAGATGAAATCAAGACTGTTTGAAAATAATAATAAAAAGGCCTCTATATGGCCAAGTGTGATCACTAAACAGCAAAAGGATGTAATTTAATGAAATGTAGTCACACGCGCTGTGCGCCACAGTATAAAAAAAAAAGGCTCATCTCTGCCCTGTCATCTCCTTCACACACACAGTCACACACAAACGCAATACACACTACCAATGCATGCTTGATTTTCATGCATTGTGTCCAATAGTATCCATCTGCAGAGCCACAGATCAGTGTTTTTATTGTATAAACGGCTGTGAACTCTCAAATGAACTCTTTCTCCATTGCAACTTGGAGATTTCAGCTCACGAGTCACAGAAAGTTTGATAAAGCGAACCCTTCGCAAACAGGAAGAACTTTACAGATATTTCAAATGAAAAGTCCAGCTGAAATGAGAGCATTTTTTAACTGGATGTGTGTGTGTGTGTGTGTGTGTGTGTATATATATATATATATATATATATATATATATATTCAGATAATTAAAATGCATTACAGAAGAGATAATCATTGATAAGACAATACAAAAAGCGGCTTTAGAATACAATGTATTGTTTACTATCATATTATTGATCATAATCCAATCATTGGCACACAGTTCACAGCAATCCATTTCATAAGTGAATTTGTCAATCAGTTGGAGATTTATTATGAGGGCTTGTTTAAGAGCCCGTCAATTTATACCAGCGTCAGACATGCTTGTGTAGCATCTCGGGTGTGTTGCGTCATAAAAATAAAATGTTTAGGTCACTGTGTCAAGTTAAATAGTTTAATACTCGATCTTTAAACACATCTTGAGATCCCTTAGATCACATTTGCGCTCCAAGTGTTTTGAACGCAAGAACGTAACGCATGTCTGTTGTTCTGTCTGCTGAAGTGATTTCTTAACTGTATAAACTGCCCGTTGCTCATACAGCTGAAGTTTCACTTACTGCCCTCTGGAGTAAACAGGTTGTACTACAAGCTTGCATTTCTCAGGAAAGCAATGCAATTAATTGCGTTAATTTTTTAACAAGTTATTTTTTGTAAAATTAATCGCATGTTAACGCGTTAAATCGACAGCCCTAAATATAATATTAAATAGTTATATTATTAGTATTATTATCTGTAAACAAAATCACAAAAGCAAGTGTACTGGATAACAGCATGTTGTGATTCAGCGTCAGGCAATCAGATTTCTTTAATACTGTAAAGATCTGTTGTGCATCCTCTTTTTTATTTATTTATTTTTTTTTTATAAAAAAGTAATGTACATAAACGGTTCAAGTCAGAAGATTACATACACTTAAGTTGAAGTCATTAAATTTTATTTTAACTATATTAGAAAAAATATAAAAAATATTATTGGAAAGTCTATTTTGTGCATGACATGAGTAATGTTTCCAATGATTGTTTATAGACAGATTGTTTCACTTTTAATTGACTATATCACAATTCCAGTGGGTCAGAAGTTTACATATAAAGTGCCTTTTAAGCAGCTTGGAAAATTCCAGAAAATGTTGTTAAGCTTTAGGCAATTAGACAATTAGCATAGGCTAATTGGAGTCAATTGGAGGTGTACCTGTGGATGTATTTTAAGGCCTACCTTCAAACTCGATGCCTCTTTGCTTGACATAATGGGAAAATCAAAAAAAGTCAGCCAAGACCTCAGAAAAATAATTGTGGACCGCCACACTCCATTTTCCAAACACCTGAAGGTACTATGTTCATCTCTACAAACAATAGTATACAAGTATAAACACCATGTAACTAGGGACGGACGTGGCAGCAATGATCGATCATGAAAACGATGATCGATAGTGATCACCCATGATGTAATTTTGCACTTAATTCGAAATCCAGTGACAATTACCTGACTACTAAAAACAAACGTGCCAAAGAGGGAGCTTATTTTTAATTTTGAGATTGATTACGTTGTGACTTTGCAGGGTATATTGATTATCAGAGACTTCTCATGGCAAACAAACCGATACGACGCTGCAATGCTATTGTTACAATATTCAAAACAAAGAGATTGCAATTAACCGTGTTTTGAACATCTGTCTCTGCAAATCGTTGCTAAACACGCTTTGTTAGCATTTAATGTGAGAACTTTGACTCGTTAATGGATGTTATTTAATAAGTGAATGACTGTCACTGACTAAACCTCCCTGCCCTGCATGACGTAATGCACACCTGCATCTCGATGAAATTAATGAAGATTTCAGTTAGAGTTTCCAAGTTAGAGGAGGAGTTACCCTGCCCGAAGGAAGCCCGGGGCCCCCGTCTGGAGCCAGGCCCAGATGGAGGGCTCGTCGGCGAGCGCCTGGTGGCCGGGCTTGTCACGGAGCCCGGTCGGGCACAGCCCGAAGAACATCCCTTGGGCCCACCACCCATTGGAGAAACCGCAGGGTGCGCTGCCATATGGGTGACAGTGAAGGCCGTGGGTCTCTACGGACCAGACCTGGGCGGCAAAGGCTAGTTCAAGGGATGTGGAATATCACCTCACTGGGGGGGAAGGAGCCGGAACTGGTGAGGGAGGTGGAGCGTTACCAGTTGGATTCGACACACAGTTTTGGCTCTGGATCCGTACTCCTGGATAGGGGATGGACTCTATTCTTCTCTGGAGTTTCCCAGGGTGTGAGGCGACGGGCGGGTGTGGGGATACTCACAAGTCCCCGGCTGAGTGCTGCTACGTTGGAGTTTACCCCGGTGGACGAGAGGGTCGCCTCCCTTCGCCTACGGGTTGTGGGGGGGGGGGGAACTCTGACTGTTGTCTGTGCATATACACCAAACAGCAGTTCAGAGTATTCAGCCTTCTTGGAGACCCTGAATGGAGTCCTGAATAGGGCCCCAGTAGGGGACTCCATAGTGATGCTGGGTGACTTCAACGCGCACGTGGGAGATGACAGGGACACCTGGAAAGGCGTGATTGGGAGGAACGGCCTCCCCGATCTGAACACGAGTGGATGTTTGTTATTGGACTTCTGTGCTAGTCATGGATTATCTATAACAAACACCATGTTCGAACATAAGGATGCTCATAAGTGTACGTGGTACCAGAGCACCCTAGGCCGAAGATTGATGATCGATTTTGTAATCGTGTCATCAGATCTGAGGCCATATGTTTTGGACACTCAGGTGAAGAGAGGGGCAGAGCTGTCAACCGGATCACCATCTGGTGGTGAGTTGGATCAGGGGGTGGGGAAAGACTCTGGACAGACCTGGGAAGCCCAAGCGAGTAGTGCGGGTGAACTGGGAACGTTTGGATGAGGTCCCTGTCCGCGAGATCTTCAACTCACACCTCAGGCGGAGTTTTTCAGGCATCCCTGCGGAAGTTGGGGACATTGAACCGGAGTGGGCAATGTTCAAAGCTTCCATTGCCTAAGCCGTGGTGGAGAGCTGCGCCCTCAAGGTTTTAGGTGCCTCAAGGGGTGGTAACCCTCGAACACCGTGGTGGACACTGGTGGTCAGGGAAGCTGTCCGACTGAAGAAAGAGGCTGCAAGGTACTGACAGGCCCGAAGGGCTGCGGCCTCAGCCGTGAGGGAGGCAAAGCAGTGGGTGTGGGAAAAGTTCAGAGAAGCCATGGAGAAGGACTTTCGGTCCGCACCAAAGTGCTTCTGGAAAACCGTACGCTACCTTAAGGGGGGGGAAACGGGGAACCATCCAAGCTGTATACAGCAAAGATGGGGCGCTGTTGACCTCAACCGAAGAGGTTATTGGGCAGTGGAAGGAACACTTTGAAGAACTCCTAAATCCCAACACGCCCTCTATGCTAGAGGCAGAGCCGGAGGCTGATGGGGGAGTCAACATCGCGTTTAAATTCTGGGACAGTGCCTAAGGAGTGGCAGAACGGGGTGGTGGTTCCCCTCTTCAAAAAGGGGGACCAGAGAGTGTGTGCCAACTACAGGGGTATCACACTTCTCAGCCTCCCTGGTAAAGTTTACTTCAAGGTGCTGGAGAGGAGGGTGCGGCCGATTGTCGAACCTCAGATTGAAGAGGAACTATGTGGATTCCGTCCTGGCCGTGGAACGACAGACCAGATCTTTACTCTCGCAAGAATTCTGGAGGGGGCCTGGGAGTATGCCCATCCGGTCTACATGTGTTTCGTGGATCTGGAGAAGGCATATGACCGGGTCCCCTGGGAGAGACTGAAGGAGGTGCTTCGGGAGTATGGGGTGGGTGGGTCCCTTCTTAGGGCGATCCAATCCCTGTACGTCCGAAGCGAGAGCTGTGTCTGGGTCCTCGGCACGAAGTCGAGTTCGTTCCATGTGGGGGTTGGTCTCCGCCAAGGCTGCGCTTTGTCACCAATCTTCTTTGTGATATTCATGGACAGGATATTGAGACGTAGTCGGGGTGGGGAAGGTGTGCGGTTCGGTGAGCTGGGGATCTCATCGCTGCTTTTTGCAGATGATGTGGTCTTCATGTCATCATCGGTCCGTGACCTTCAGCTCTCACTGGACCGCTTGGCAGTCGAGTGTGAAGCGGGTGTGAAGAGGGGACAAGGGAGCGGGAGGTTGGCCGGAGAATCGGGGCAGCGGGGGCGGTATTGCACTCGCTCTGTCGCACCGTTGTCATGAAAAGAGAGCTGAACCGGAAGGCAAAGATCTCGATCTACCGGTCAATTTTTGTTCCTACCCTCATCTATGGTCATGAAGGTTGGGTCATGACCGAAAGAACTAGGTTGCGAGTACAAGCGGCCGAAATGGGCTTCCTCAGAAGGGTGGCGGGGCTTGGGTATTATAGTTTGATTATGCAATGTTTTGTACATTTTGTAACCTAATATTTTATAACGGCCTATAATAATGAATGGACGATACACTGGAATAACAAGACACAATACAGCAGCCATAGACGTTTGTCAGACATTTGAGTTCTCGACGAGTACTCGAGTAGACAAAATTACCAAAATGCCCATCCCTACATGTGACATGCAGCCATCATACCATTCAGGAAGGAGACGTACTCTGACCCCTAGAGATGAACGTAGTTTGGTGTGAAATGTGCAGATCAATCCCAGAACTGCAGCAAAGGACCTTGTGAAGATGCTGTAGGAAACAGGTAGACTAGTATCTCTATCCAGAGTAAAACAAATCCTATATCAACATAACCTGAAAGGCTGCACAGCAAGGAAGAAGCCACTCTCCAAAACCACCATAAAAAAGCCAGACTACAGTTTTCAAGTGCAAATGGGGACAAAGATCTTACTTTTTGGGGAAATGTCCTCTGGTCTGATGAAACAAAAATTGTTTGGCCATAATGTCCTTCGTTATGTTTGGCGGAAATAGGGTGAGGCTTGCATGCCGAAGAACACCATCCCAACCGTGAAGCATGGGGGTGGCAGCATCATGTTGTTGGGGTGCTTTGCTGCAGGAGGAACTGGTGCAGTTCACAAAATAGATGGCATCATGAACAAGGAAATCGATGTGGATATATTGAAGCAGCATCTCAAGACATCAGCCAGGAAGTTAAAGCTTGGTCGCAAATGGGTTTTCCAAATGTTCAATGACCCCAAGCATACCTCCAAAGTTGTGGCAAAATGGCTTAAGGACAACAAAGTCAAGGTATTGGAGTGACCGTCTCAATCCAATAGAAAATTTGTAGGCAGAACTGAAAAAGAATGTGCAAGCAAGGAGGCCTACAAACCTGACTCAGTTACTTCAGTTCTGTCTGGAGGAATGGGCCAAATTTCCAGCAACGTATTGTAAGAAGCTTGTGAAAAGGATACCCAAAATATTTGACCCAAGTCAAACAATTTAAAGGCAATGCTACCCAATACTAACAAAGTGTATGTAAACTTCTTACCCACTGGGAATGTGATGAAAGAAATAAAAGCTGAAATATATTATTCTCTCTCCTATTATTCTGACATTTCACATACTTAAAATAAAGTAGTGATCCTAACTGACCTAAGACAGGGTATGTTTTCTACTCGTCAGGAATTGTTTTAAACTGAGTTTAAATGTATTTGGTTAAGGTGATTGCAAACTTCTGACTTCAACTTTGTATATAGATATTGCTGAAAAGTATTATTTTTCATTTGAATAAAGCTGTACAGTAGGTATTGGATTAAACACAATTTGATCATAACATTTCATTAAACTTTTAACATGGAATCCAGAAGAATTTAAACCAAAAAGTGTCGAAGACTTTATGCAGTTCTTTTAGACAAGTAATTTCATCAAAAATCAGAGTTAGTATCGATACTGTGGTACCAGGACTGGTATCGTACCGAAGACAAAAGTTTGGTAACCTTACTGCTGATTAAAAAGTGACAGTGTTGTCAATGCAACTTGAGAAGAATTGAAAAGTTAAAATGTTTAGACATTGGCTTAACTGTTTCACTCAACCGTGAGGCTAAGTAAAACGATGTTAGCTTGAAAACTAATAGGATATGCTATTAAGACACTTCTTTCATATTTAATTGGAAAACACAATTATGTTGTGTTTTCTGTAGATGCCCTTCAATACAGTAGAAAACTAAAATACAATATTGTTATTTGGTTTGGATTCAATACTGTGTCTTATGACGTGAGGGACTAAGGAGCTCAGTTTAATCTCATGCTTGAAATAGTAGATTTAAAATCTGGGATAAAATAGATTCAGCTCTGTTGGTAATTGAGTCTTCACTGTGAGCCAATTTAAAATGGCATGGTTATCACTTGTATAATAATCGAGGTGCTGTGAAGAGCGGTTTCTGAGAGACTTGTTAAATCGGTAGAGCCTTCACAATAAACAAGCTGTGGGTCATGCAGCAATGCATTATATACCAAAACTGCTTTCAAGAGCTGGAAATTTCTGTGTGTGAGGAATCACTTTGGTGCCTTTTTTCCTTGTAGACGTGCTACATCTGTGAGGAACAAGGCCGTGAGAGTAAAGCTGCAAGTGGAGCCTGCATGACATGCAACAAACATGGTTGCCGACAGGCGTTTCATGTCACATGGTGAGTCAAAGTATCCTGATCTTATCATTTTGCTAAACATCCTCTTACGGGCTGATCACACCGAATGCGTTGACTGCTTGAAGAGGATCACAATGTTGTTAGGGAACCACAAGCCCATATGGAATGCATCTGTATGGGCTTGTGGTCAAAAAGCCTTTTAGTTAGTTAAGGTGCGCGAGATGGAATGACACAAGGAAAAAGCAAAGTATTCACTAAAATGTGAAAATATTTGGAAAGACAATGTTATATCCCAAAATGTTATGCACCTGTAATCAAATTAAATCCCTTTAATTGGGTAAAAAATATATAATAAATATTATCTATCACTTTATCTTATTGGCATTGTGTACAATTTTGTTAAAACTACTCTTTTTTCTGAATATAGCGCACAGTTTGCTGGGTTGCTGTGTGAAGAACAGGGTTCAGATGCTGATAATGTGAAATACTGTGGATACTGCAAGTACCATTACAGCAAACTGGTAAGATCCATCTTTTTATCTACTATAACTTATCCTAGCATAAGGCACAGCTGCTGGTGCTCCCACCTAATTTATGCTGTTCATCAAAAAATGTAATTACATTTTAAATTAAAGAGATTTGATTGTGAGTTTGGGCTCATTCTTGTCCAGGCTGAGGAGGAAAACCAGCAGTGAACCTGAAATGGACATAACGCCTGTGTTTTTCAGAAACATTAGGTTGTACAGATGCAAGTAGATATGATTTTGTCCTTAAATGGCATGTATTTTACTAGTTAATTTGTATTTGTGATGGTCATGTTTTGCGATGCTTTCAGCAGTGCTACATATAGGTTTACATAATGGCTCATTCATTTTAGAGCACTCAAGCTACCATCAGTTTTCCTGAGTTTTATGTTTCGGCTATACGCAAATCATGTTGCGCACATAGTGACCATGTCATCATCATTTAAGTTGTTATTGTGCATCCAGAATAGCATGTGAATGCACCATGCTTTTGAAAGGCGCTCCCTCATCTGGAATAGCTCTCATTTCTTGAATGTCTACCACTCCTGGTCCAATTACAGCTGCTGAAAGCTGAGCTGTGGTGTAAACCCCCCCTCCACCCCCAGTGGCCCCTTCCACCCCCACCTCAATCTCCCTCAAACCCTTTAACCCCTTAATCTCGCTGACAATCAACAGCAACTCACTGGACCTTTGTCTGTGGCTCTCCTTACCACTCCTTCCCATCACCCCCCGCCCCCCCTCCTTCATTTCCTCCATTCTGTTTTAATACTCCTCTCAGAAAAAGAGGGCTAGGGTTTCAGATAGAAATGGGGACAGCCCAGTGGCAGCTCTCAGTGATGGCATAACAGCCTGTGGTTTTCCGTCCAGTTTTGCGCGTTGGCTTGGGTGTTTGCGTGCGTGTGTGTGCGTGCGTGTGTGTGCGTGCGTGCGTGTGTGTGTGTGTGTGTGTGTGTGTGTGTGTGTGTGTGGTGAGGAGGTTTACTCACTAAAACCCTAGAGCTACACTGAGCTTTGGAGCCGATGCCCCCTGCTGCTTCTCAGATTTGTGGTGTGTGTGTGTGTGTGTGTGTGTGTGTGTGTGTGTGTGTGTGTCCAACCCAACAAAGGCTTCTCACAAACGGCTAGTCCTCTACAGGTCTTCTGAGTGAGGGGCTAGAGGCGGAGCCAGTGCTTTGTGATGTTCTCGTAGGGGATTGTAATGAGTGAGGGTGGAGAGATAGTGATGTCAGTTTATTTATGTGTGCATCATTTTATTTAATTTAAGCACTAATAACCTTTTTGATTTGCTGGCAGATGGAGTCCAAAGTCTGAATATACCAAATGTTCTTTAATTGCTTTTTGGTTTCCTTTTTTTAGAATTGTATATATTCATATTTTAGGCTAAAGTTTCTTGGTTTTGGTTAAGAAATTTTGCATATCAGTGGTGGCCCTGAAAAACATTTTTTTCTGTCAGATTAAAGTGACAATCTGTTGTCTGACTTGTTTGATGTCATCCATTGTGTTTTATCACTATTGTATAAAAAGGCTAGATATTTCTGTTGGATGTACCATGTCTCCCTGTTGCCATGTTAATGGATTGACAGCAGCAGCACAGTCTTTTAGACTGATAGTTCAATAGCTGGCTACTAACCTCTGACTTTTCCATGTAGGCCTTTGTTTCAATGGGCTGCTGGTAAACAAAGACCATTTTGTGTGACCTGGGTTTTTTTTTTTTTTTAAGTGGCCGTTGTTTACAACAGCAGCTTTTGAGACCATTTAAAAAAAAAAAAATATATATATATATATATATATATAAATAATTCTTTTTTTTTATTTTTATAAATGCTCTAAAATTAGAGAAAATTACTATTTTAAATTATGGCTTGTAAGAAGTAAGCATTGAATGTCAAGTTCATGTATCATGTAGGGCTGGGCAATGTTTAGAATATTCACTATATAATCATGATGATTTTGCTGACGATATACTGTCAATCTAAGCAATATCATGAATATTGCAATGATTTGTATGTGCTTTATATTTGACCAATAAGTTTCATAAAGAGTGCATTAGTAGACTTATTTCACATTCTGTCAGGGCTGCACAGTCAAAATAATCTTAATGAATCTGGTCATATTTGATTATTAAACTGCATAAGTCTGCGATTTAGAATAGTCGGCTGACATGCTGATCTGCGTTATTCAGTATTGTATTATAATAATAAAGTTGATTGATCCCTACAATAACAATTTAGTATTATGCAGTATTCAGCTGGGTTCGAAAAAAAATAAAATAAATGGAAGTAATTTTTGCACATCTTCAGAAACTTATATGACGGTAAATAATTCTTTTTATCAAGCTACTATGTATTATTGTGTATAAAATATTAATACATAAGTGCATATCAATGAAACTTATTACATTTAATTCTCCCTTGTGATCATTTAGTGGAAAAACTGTAGGAAACATGCAAATGTTTAAATGGATTTTCATTCAATGCATTTTAAAAATATTAAATCTTCTTGGCTACAATGGCTGTTTGGATAAAATAATGGTCCCTTATGATTTAAAAAAAAAAAAAATCAAAAACTTTTGAGCCATTTCAGTGCATAAGCGTAATTATAAAGAAATATAATGAATATCACCAATGGAATGAAAATATTGAGTTTTTGTAGCAATTGCCCAGCACTAGTATCAAGGTACAATTTTCTGGTAATAGGCCTGTAAAATTAGCAGTTGCTGTCAGTACAAAGAGAACTTGTTGATATGCAGTGGTTTCATTGAGAAAACAAATGTAGCTAGCAATTTAAAGGTAAACTTTTGCCTTTTCAGAGATTCGTTCCCTTAAGTTGACTTGTTCAACTCATGCAAGTTGCATTTGATAGAGTATCTGAAAATATCAAAAAAAAATCATGATTGGTTGTCATGACAATGTGCCTCTTTTTTCTGTAATTATCTTCTATTTGTTTCCTTTGTCTCAGTAAGGGCAATTTTCTTTGTTACTAAAAGACAGAGAAGTGAGTAATAGGGGAAAAAAGGTAATTGGACAGACTTTAAATGGTAACTCGAAGTTCCTCTTTCACCTTTTAGAGAAGGAGCAAAGGCCGCGGTAGTAGAGCTCAAAGCTTAAGTGATTCTTCCTCTCACTCTTTGGATAAGCACCATGACAAGGAAAAGAAGGTAAGGCAGCCTCTAGATCTACCTCACTTCCTGCCATGTGTGATTGATGCCCCCTCCTCACGGCTTCAGACTATGAGGTAAACGCATAAAATCCAAACTCTTGTTTGTCAGAAATATGCACCGCTGTGATTAGTTTTGTTTAAATTACATGAGCCTCTGTCACCTTGAGCTGCCACCCCCCACAAGCACACTTTTCATATCCCACAAAGCTTTTAGCACAACGGGAGGGAGAAGAGTGCCTTTTATCACTCAAAGTAATTAGTATTTTGGTGCTGCCACAAATTATCAACATAAAGAGTGCTGTATTCATAGAAAAGCATTTGTCATGGCCATTAGTTCCACTGAGTATGTTTAATCAGTATTGATAGGTTGTGTAGTCATTTGTTCCACTAATTTTCTACGAGATTTGTAATATGCAGCCATACTAAATGAAACCTGTAGCATTATTAGCCCTGCTCGCTTTCCCTTCTAATTCAGTTAAGCTTAGGCTATGTAACATAGCCTCGTATCAATAAACGCAACAGCAGAAGATGATACGCAGTGCATGTAAAATCGAATCAAAACTTTACTTTGAATGTGTCTCTGTCTGTATCATTCTCTACTAACTTACTGTAATGATGGTGGTAGATAAAACAGAGGTGCCAGACCTCATGGTGTGAAATGTGTGGAGGAGCGCATCACATCTATCCATCGCCATTGATAATTTTCTGCCTGTCCCTATCAGCTCCCACAAGGCCACATATTTTAAGCAGCCATCTTAATCATTGATCATTGCCTGATTTGTCCTATTCACATCAATCATTAAAATTGCTTTCAGCATTGATTTTTTTTAATTTATTAAAATTTTTCCTTTTTTATTCATTTTAAGTTTGTGGAAAGGATTTACATTTAAGAATTGTTTTGTCCTTTTTTTTGTAGTCTGTATTTATAAAACAAAAAGTTTTATATTTTGTTAACTTTGATCATATTTAAATAAATATAATATTATTTCTTAGGCATCTTGTTAGTTGGTCCCTAGAAATTTTGTCACAATCCTATATTACTTTAATTTCTGCTGAGAATGTGAGAATTTTGCAGATTTATCTATATATAAATTTTTTTGCCTTTTTGAGACTGACTGCATATTTTAGTCACAATTATAATTGTAAAATGTAAAAGTGCAATTTTTCTATTCATTTTTTAATTGCTTTGGTATTACATCAATCGTCATTCAATCTTGAAACAATTCCATTCATTGTTACGATCATTCTATATAATTTGACGAATAATATGAAGTAAAAATTAAGGAGTTGCATTCCATTAATGCATTTGAAGGAACATGCATTAAGTTACAAATATGGATTCTGACAATCATCAGATCCGCACTTACAGCAGGGAGTGGAGGTCAGACATTGAGGCTGTTGGTTATTTGACACACATTTACAAATTATTTTTATTTGTTTGAATGTGTTTGCATTGATTATGCATACCAAAATTGACTGGATGGTGCTCTGTTTAGCTGCTCAAATACAACAAAAGATTAAATTTGAGATGCCATTTAAAGCAGTTTCTACCAGAATTATTCTGAAATGTAACTTTACCTTATTCTTCATTGAGAGGGGTTGACATGAACAATAGTTCGGGTTGGAGCCATATTCTTGAAGTTGTGAAGTGCTCTGTGCTCCGCCATGGCTACATCGCCTCATTTGCATTAGCAAAGGGGGCCCATCCCCCCTACTCCACATTCCCAGGTCAAAGGTTGGGGGCTCAGATGTATACCTAGCTAATTCCAAACCCCAGGGCCAAACAACAATAGAGGCTAAAAGCTTCTCAATTTGCTGCTAGTTCAGATGTGCTCTGAGAGGCCGTCGAGAGTGGCATGTGGGAATACATTGTTTTCGATATCTCTTTCTCCTCCTGCCTCACATCTTAAATTCTGATATGTTTGGGCATTTTGCTTTGTTTTCTGGGCAATTTGTCTCTTTTTTTTCTTCTTCTTGTATTTGTAACTTTTTTTTTTCTATTTATTTTTTGCAATATTTGGTCTATTGCGTAGTTGACTTTTAATATTTAACCTGAAGCCTTTGTTCATCCTGAAAGAGAATCGCTACTTTCACTGATCTGCTTGAAGGCATTGATGAATTATGATAAATGCCTTGGCTTTTTGTGCTCTTTCTTTTGCTGTCAATTCTGACTGAATTATTCATCTTTGGATAATTAAGATAGCTTTCATCTTATATTAAACTCTTGCAAAGGTGTTCATGTCAGAATATTCATTAGACAAATAAATCTAATTGTTTAAGATAATACCTGCTTTTTTGCCATAAATGGGTTTAAATATCCAGACTTTAATTTCAATAAATTGCTGGAATTAATATGAATTACAGAGCCCGCTTTTTCATTTGTTCATTCGTGTGTGTTTTTAAATGACAAACAAAGCCAAGTAATGACATTAGTTTTCTCACAACATCGCTTTGCCTTGTCTACACCTATTGGCACAATGTTAATTAAGACTGAGATTATTCACTTTGCTTCCTTTTTAAAATTGTCAGTTTGCAGGGAGCAAAGGTTTATCTGGCTTTGCAATCTTTGGAAATGTTGTAAATACTGTTATATTTTATGTTGTTAATATATAACTATATTATATGTTAGATCTTGTAGCTTTAGGTAAAAAATTGTGACATTTTGCTTCATTTAAACTTGATTTATTTTATCTGTATGATGTGAAAATTATTTTTAAATGTAATAGAAAAAAAATCACTTTTTCTAGATGTGTAGGATGCAGTTGAAAACCAATACATTGAGTATTCAATACAAATGCATGCTTTTATGTACAAATTTCCCAGGGTGCTTACTCAACCTTCATTTCAAGTACATATGATTTTCCTATTAAAAGAAAATGGCATTTAAAATTGTATGATGGTAAATGGCAGAGGAAGTAGAAGCTCATTTTAATTTTCATTTGAAAAACTTGGGCCTGAGGGCTTCTGGAATTGTCACAGCTTCTTGCACAGGAAAGTAGCATAAACTGTTATCATATTTAAACAAATGTCAATCCTAACTGAGACAAAGACTAGAAGATGACAGAGATAGACATTGTGTATCGCTCCAGAGGGGAATGTGTGTGAGAATGGGTCCGGATTAGTGCATATTTTTACAGCCCCTTCTTAAGAACAGAAACGTAGAGGTTGGAGGTGTTCGATTTGCGTGCGTGGTGTAAATTTGTTCACGCTCCCGTTTCTTGAGTGCAAATAGAGTTGTGTGGAGTGCCACACTACATCAGGGTGTAAATTAAGCTGTGGTAAGCTATAGTTGGGCCTGCAATGTGAAACCTTTCACATGCAGAGGAAAACACTTTCTTTTGGGTCTTTATTGGAAGATGTTTGTATGTAGCACAAGTGGCCAAACTTCATTGGGCTTGAATTCATGAAAAGGCTTGATGCGTTCCGGAAATGATAGTGTAGGCCAAGTCCTTCCCAAGCTGTACTGGCGCAGTCAAGACCTTTTATTATACCCTCTTTATTAACTCTTTATTTTGTATTGTTTCATAACAGAAACATAAAGAGAGAGATCGGCATAAACCTAAGCACAAAAAGCCTTTGGAAATCTCACCCTCCTTGGTACCAGCACTGATGGTGTCCTCCGAGAAGGTGAGACCTCATTAAACTTTGTTAGATCCTTTAGTGATTAATTCAATATCGTTAGCGCTTGTTTTGGCTTCATGTCATGTAATAAGAATGTTTGAGTCATTAATGATACAGGAAATAGTTTTATCACTCAAATGTTGGCCTGCAAAGACAGGGAGGGAGGGAAGATGTCAGTCACACTTGAAAATTCTTTGGAAGTTCTCCAAGATTTCTCAACAGCCTCTTATGAATGTTACACTGTAGTAAATTATAACCCAAGAGCACTCCAAGCCTTTTAATCCCATGTTTGCATTTTCCACCTTTCCACAGAGCTACAACAGCAGCAGTGGAGGAAGTGTCTCCTCCTCTCAGAAGCGGCTGGATGACAGCGGAGGCCGCTTCACCAATGCTAACTTCCAGGAAGTTCCGTCTCACTCCAGTTCCAGTTCCAAGGATGGTGGCTCCTCGGATGGCAAGAGCTCTGAGGGCAAGAGCAAGAAGACCACTAGTCACAGCACCAGCTCAAGCTCTGTGTCAAGGGGCCGCAAGTCCACAATGGGCAAACCCCACGGCCCTGTGGTTACCACGGCGACTTCATCCACGGCCCCCTCCTCATCCAGTCCGTTTCAGCAAGGTAAGGCTCTTAAATCTGGCAACTTCACTAGATCGTCGATGAACTGAATTGATAAACGCCCGCTCTATACTTTTCATGTTTCTAAGTTGAAACAAACGGCGAGACTCGAGTCTCATGTCGACTTCCTGTGTGTGACATTAGAGTGAGTGTGTTGTGACAGGGCTGGATGGAAGCCAGAATCAGTAAGCATGGTGTGTGTGTGTGTGTGATAAGGCTGTCGTCTGGCTGGCTGCCGCTGGCGCTGTAATGTGGAGCAGCAAGTCTTTCCGAGCTGGATGTGCTGTGGGTGGCGTCTCCTGTGCATGTGTGTGAGAGTGTTTGTGTGTGGTTGTGTGAGGGAGGCTTGGGAGTCAGAGCAGGAGCATGTTCCCTACCCTTCTGCTATCAAGCTGTGATGGAGGGATTGAAGCAGAGGTCACGTCTGGAAAATTCAGACTAATCATTAATGTGTCAAAGTGCAATGGGGGTCTCTATGTTGGAGTTACAAGAAAACTTTGAGGAACCCCCCCAAAGAAGAAACAAAGCAGTGTTTTCTTAGCAGAGTGAAAAGAGATCAAAAGATGTTGTACATTAACTATGGGCTCTAATCTGCAGACTGGAAGTATGTCATTTCACCAGAACTGTTTTGATAACTCTGACCCAGTCGTGAGAAGCAAATGAGAAATGTTTTATTAAATTGAAAGTTTTTTTTGTTTGACCATAAGAGCTGTGATAATATTTAATATTATGTATATGGGAGTAGGGCTGAAATGATTAGTCGACGTTATCGACAACATCGACAATAAAAAAATTAAAGTTTTGTTGTAGAATAGTCACTTGATCTAATTTCATGTAACATGATATCACTTTAAACTAATGATGAGAGCAGCACTGCAGCTCGCACCTTCTTGGAAGAGGAAGAATTACACAGCTTGCAGTCCAGATGCACTCTAAACTTTCCAAACAGCTTCAGGTGATGTAGATCGCAAAAATGCAAAGTAAATACAGAAGCACACTTGTTGTGGAATAAACGTGCTGCCGCTCCGCTAAAGCAAAACTAGCGTGTCGAGCGTCTTTAAAGAAAACACTCGACATAACTTCTTAAATGCAGTTATATTTAATGCGTTATAGCTTATTAAAGTTCAAATAATATGGAAGCAGATAATGTAAATGGAATAATTGGTTAAGAGCTAATGATTAATTGTTGCAATAATCGCCAAATAGTCGAATAATCGTTCTAATAATAGTTAGATTAATCGATTATCAAAATACTCGTTAGTTGCAGCCCTATATGTGAGTTGTCTTATTGTTGTTAATGTAACAAAGGATAAAAAGTAATAATCTTTGAAGTTGGACCTTCTGCACATTATACCTTGGACATACTTCCAAGTCACTTGTTTAAACTAAGCTCTTTCCAATAGGGTTTTGGCCTGTTTTTATGGAGACATGGCAGTAAACGGATAGCAATACCCTAATATTGGCTCTTGAGCCATTTGGACCTTCATGTCATTCCAAACCCACATGAATTAACATTAGAAAATTTGATGCAGCTTTTTTGAGTGTGGAAACAACCAAATTTTAAGTAATTATTTACTGATATCTCTCGTATCATTTTAATTTTAAGCGTAGTGCGGCTGTGCAACGTTCAAGACATAAAAGCACAATAAAATTGGAAAGCAAATCCTCAGCCACTTTGCCATGGCTATAAAAACATGCATGTATGAGCTGTTACTCTGATTAAAGGACGAGTCCTTGCTTGTGGTGAGGGCCTGCTTGAACACCTAGATCTGGGTCACCCTTCTTGCCTGCATACATACCTGATTTTTTTGGCTGCCTGCAAATCCAACAGGCCCACCTAGAAGTGTGAGATGGAAGAGATGCATTTCATTACCTGATATCAGGTCAAGTAAAATAAATAACTTGACCACCAAGTTCAGAGTTCTTTATTGGCCCGTTTCTTTTTCCAGGGTTTCATTCTTACCTATTCCAAAATTAAGATTTTTGGTTTACATTTTGGCTAAAAATGACTAAATCCTAAATTTGTACACTAGAAGAGGTACCCAACCACTAAGGATATACTTAAAATTGGTGTATATACAATATGGCAAAAGTTTCTGGGTCTTTAGGTTCAATAAAAATGATACATAGCTGTTGAATCTTAGCTATTGTCCAGTTTGGTGCTCCAGCTGTGTAAGTGTGCCTTGAAAACAGTCTGTAGGTTTTATGACCACTTACCACCTCCCTATTGTGCTATCTGTCTCTCTTAACATTATTGTAATACTACTGGGCACACTTCATCTTTATCTCTCTCTCTTGTTTCAGGTCTTTTATTAGGTAGCAGCAGCAGTAAATCTGCCACTAGTGGATCTGTAGTCCAGCCCACCTCTGATTTCCTCAGCTTCCCTGAGTCCAGTCTGAGGGCTGGTGACTCATACACACCTCCTTCCTTTGGCCGCTGCCACATGAAGGGTGGTGCAGAGGGTGGAGCCTCTGAGGGTATGGTGGCTCTCAACACATTCAGCATGATGTCACTCCCGCAAAGCTCCAGCTCCATTAAGCCTTACGAAAACTGTCATTCGGCTGGAAAACTTTGCAGTCTGGCCTCGGCCAGCTACAAACGCCCCCAGCCCTCCTCATCCTCTTCCTCCGCAACATCATCTTCCTCTACTGGCGAAGATGGAGTGAAGAAAAAAAAGCGAGGAAACTGGAGGAATCGGTATGGACCATGCTTCAGCTCCCAGGACAGTAAGACCACAGAGGCGGGAGACAACGGAGCCGCACTGCCCTCCTCCACCTCCCCCTCACCATCCTCCATGAGCACTATAGCCTGCCGTGGGAGTGCCGTCAGCAGTACTGGATGTGTAGGAGCTGTTAGCACCAGTCTGGGGATTCAAAAGTCCCCATCTCTCCTCAGGAATGGAAGCTTACAGAATATGACTGTCAGCTCCCCACCTGCTGGACCAGGTGAGCAGAGAGATATGCTCTACAATCAACAATAGACCTTAGTCAGAGTGGAAGCCATATTTAATTGGTCAGGAATGAGAGGCTGTGAGGGATATAGTGTCCAAATATAGTGTACTGTCTTTAAGTCTACATGTCATGAAATTTATAGACGTATGGCGAACAATATATCAATGCACCTTATTCCATAGGAAACAAATGTTTCTAAACTTTCATCGAAATATATCAACTTGCTGTCACTGAAATGACTTCCCTTTTTGCCAGATGTCTCCATGTCGTCTTATTTTTCAGCCCCTCCCCTCCAACCTTCAATCTCTTGTCATAAATTGACCACTTTTCATAATCTAATAAATTTACAGTGGATAAAATCAAGTCCCAACCTACTTTCTGCAATTTATTAAAACTGTAAAAAGACAAAAACAAAAATGCTTTATCCATTTTTTTATTTTCACAATTCTTAAAACGTCACTAATGTTTTTCCCCACTTCCTGTAGCTAAAATAGGCATATATAAATTTTATGGCACGTAAACATGTACTTTTACTTGTGTCTGAGATTTATACCTTAAAAATGTGTCTAACTATAGTTAATTTAGCTGGAATTTTGGCCCATTCCTCCTGACAGAACTAACTGTAACTGAATCAGGTTTGTAGGCCTCCTTGCTCGCACATGCTTTTTCAGTTATGCCCACAAGTTTTCTGTCAGATTGAGGTCAGGGTTTTGTGATGGCCACTCCAATACCTTGACTTTGTTGTCCTTAAGCCATTTTGTCACAACTTTGGAGGTATGCTTTGGGTCATTTGGACTTCATGGCTGATGTCTGGAGATGTTGCTTCAATATATCCACATAATTTTCCTTTCACATAATGCCATCTATTTTGTGAAGAGTGCCAGTCCCTCTTACAGCAAAGCACCCCCACAACATGATGCTGCCCACCCCCATGCTTCACGGTTGGGATGGTGTTCTTTGGCTTGCAAGCCTCAATCTTTTTCCTCCAAACATAACAATGGTCATTGTGGCCAAAAACTTCCTTTATTGTTTCATCAGACTAGAGGGCATTTCTTCAAAAGTAAGATCTTTGTGCCCATGTGCACTTGCAAACTGTAGTCTGGCTTTTTTATGGCATTTTCTGTGTATTGGGTTTCTTCCTTGCTGAGCAGCCTTTCAGGTTATGTCAATATAGGACTTGTTTACTGTGGATCTAGATACTTGTCTACCTGTTTCCTCCAGTATCTTCACAAGGTACTTTGCTGTTGCTCTGGGATTCATATGCACTTTTCTCACCAAAGTACGTTCATTTCTAGGAGACTGAATATGTCTCCTTCCTGAGCGTTATGATAGCTGCATGATCGCATGGTGTTTATACTTGCGTACTATTGTTTGTACAGATGAACATGGTACCTTCGGGCATTTGGAAATTGCTCCCAAGGATGAACCAGACTTGTGGAGGTCCACAATTGTTTTTTTGTTTTTTTCTGAGGTCTTGGCTGATTTCTTTTGATTTTCCCATGATGTCAAGCAAAGAGGCATTTGAGTTTGAAGATAGGCCTTAAAATACATCCACAGGTACACCTATCAGAAGCTAATTGACTAATTATCTAAAGGCTTGACATAATTTTATGGAATTTTCCAATCTGCTTAAAGGCACAGTTATCTTCTGTGCATATAAAGTGCATGTAAACTACTGACCCACTGGAATTGTGATATAGTCAATTAAAAGTGAAACAATATGTCTGTAAACAATTGTTGGGAAAAATTACTTGTGTCATGCACAAAGTAGATGTCATAGACTTGCCAAAACTATAGTTGGCTAATATTAAATCTGTGGAGTGGATAAAAAACGAGTTTTAATGACTTCAAACTAAGTGTATGTAAACTTCTGACTTCAACTATATATATATACACACATACTCACTTTATAAGGAATACTATGCACTTACTAGGAACACCATGGTCTTAATAAAGTGCCGACATGAACTTCTGCTGTTGTAGCCCATCCACTTCAAGGTTTGCCGTGTTGTGCATTCTGAGATGCTATTCTGCTCTTGTACAGATGAATTATCGAAGTTACCATCGCCTTACTGTCAGCTGGAACTAGTCTGGCTATTCTCTGTTAACCTTTATTATCAACAAGGCTTTTCTGTCCGCAGAACTGCCGTTCACTGAATGTGGCACTATTCTGAGTAAACTCTAGACACATTTTTGTGAAAATCCCAGGATATCAGCAGTCACAGAAATACTCAAACCAGCCCATCTGGCACCAACAATCATGCCACGGTCGAAATCACTGAGGTCCAATTTTTCCCCCAATTCTGTTGGTTGATGTGAACATTAACATTAACAACATTAGCTCCTCACCCATATCTGCACGATGTTTTGCGTTGCACTGATGCCACACGATTTGCTGATTATAGAATCACTTGAAAAAGTAGGTTGTACATGTGTTCCTTTATAAAGTGTTCAGTGATTGTATCGATATGTGTCTGGATATTTGAGGGGGAAAAAAAAGAATATATATATATATATATATATATATATATATATATATATATATATACATACATACATACATACATACATACATACATACATACATACATACATACATACACACACACACACACACACGCACGCATAAATAACATTTAAAAAAGAAAATGTAAATGCTTTTAATATTGGTCTTTTCTAATTCCCCAGCCCATGCTTACTGGAAATTTGTACTGAAGATCTTCTCCCTCAGCCTCATTATTGTTTGTATCAAATTAAATATGGTGTTCACCTTGACTAAGGTCTATAAAATTTACTCTGTATTTCTTACCATTTCACTCTCTTTAATGCACAGGTACGCTCCCAATCTCTCCTCACTCTTTCTACAGTATATCTCTCTTTTTCCTAATTCACACACATGTTTTTTATCATTGACTCTCGAACACAAATACAAAACAGAAATGTCTAGTATGTTTTGGTAGTTCTGGGATTGTATTTTTCCTCTAACATTCAGTAGAAACACTCAAGATTAGCCAAATGTCCCAATTCCTAAATCAGAGAGAAACAGAAATTACTGATGGAGGGTTTTTTCAATATCCCATTTCTAGTTATTATATAAAAAAAGGATAAATTCGAAAAGAGAGGCATAGGAACCAGCATGATGTTGTTTTGGTCTTTAATGAAGCTTATTAGGCTGAAAGTGTATGGAGGTGCTCTCTAAAGTGCTTGCTTAATCCTACCTGATTGAGAGCTCAGAGTGGCCTGCTGAATTTCCATAGAGATCCACATTAACCTTTTGAGCTGGAGGAGGGAAGAAGGCCATAGCAGGCAGTTAGTTAAAATTGTATTTGTTTCTCCCTGTCGTTCTGGATTCAGAGTGAGCTAACTTCACTAGCACTTTTAAGATGGTGTGTTGAAATGCCCTGACCTCTACTGGCCTTCCCGGTCACTGAGCTGGAGCCACGGCAACTAAACCTGTGCACTCATTCTGATAATGTCTCTTGCGCACACACACTCACTTGTAGGTCACTTTGTTCTTTCACACTCATTTGCAGGCACTCTCTTACCTTATAAAACTCTCCATTGACATCAGTGCTCCACATACGCAGGCTATCTTTAAGGGCCTGATCCGTGGCACTGCCCTGTTGCTTGGCAACCATTTGACTGTTTTGGGGTTTCCTTTTTGATTAGAACCAAGAAACAACAGTGTGATATTTTTTTTTTCTCCTCTGTCACTCCCTAGTATGTTTTCTTTCACACTATCTCTCTCTGTCCCCTATCTCAAGGCCATCTGGTCTTTTTGTGCTTGTTTGGGGCTTGGTGTCCCACCACTCCTTGCCCTCACCTGGTCCTGGCCTTTGGCTGGACTGTAAATATTTAGCCACAGCTAATGCAGGGCTAGAACTGAGTGCTCCGCCTCATCTATCTGTCTCACCCTCCCTGAATGGCTTCCAGCCCTTTTTTGATGGATGACTGGTTTATCAGGGGGAGCAGTAGGGGCTATTATTAAATGCAAACATCTATCTCGGCCCCAGCCTGGTTTAGAACTTTATGGGGTGCCATTTGGAGAGGATGGGGAAAGATTCTGGTTAGTAAAACAGTGTTTGTCTGAAATGAGAAGAGGGAAAAATCTGGGCAAGACAGACAAGCACAGTGTACATTATATAGTTACAATATACACTTGCGCAATCCCAAGGCTGGATTTATTACACAGTGATGAAACTATGCAGCCCTCCTGTCCATTAATTTAAACACTTGTAAGCAATACATGCATTAACTACAGCCGTGCGCTGTAACTTATCCTTGCTTTCAGTCAGCATGCATTTGAAACATCAAGCTGACTCTGCCAAAGCATGTTTGCATGTGATAGAACAGTTAGCTTATCTTAAAGCTAGCAGCCCAACTCAAAACACTTCAAGACATTGAGCACTGCTCACGATACCACATTTAAATTAAAAACATCTGCCACGTCAAAGGCCTAAATCTGTTCTACAGGCCTGCAACAATACTATGAATCAGTTGCTCCTTTCTTTTTGTCTAGAGCAGTCTGCAGGGAAAGTGCAGAGGATCCTTATCAGGTCCTGAGCCTTGTCATTAACCTCCTTCTGAACTCGCATTGACTTGAAATGATGGCTAATCTAATTTGAAATTTCCCCTCTCTCCCCTCAGTTGATAAGGGGGGTTTCAGGAGGAGAGATGTTAAATCCTGATCGATTGGCCCGTTCGATTGCCACCAGATAACAGGATCTTTGTCCTTGCTTGCTTTGGCTGCTGATGTCTTGTAGCCTGTAATCAAATGCTCTGTTGGTTGACCTTTTCTGAAATGTTAATTATTAACTAGATTACCAGATTAACATGATTATTTAAAGATTAATTTAATCATTAATGTGTTGAGTAAGCAATTGGTATTCAGGAATCTCTCAAAGGTAAGATGTTGAATTAAAATGGAAAACCATGACAAAGACCTTGGACATACTGAGGTCTAAGATTTAATAATCTGGCTTGCTGTCTCTGTTGGATGTGTTCTAATGTGGCGTTTGGAGCTCGGTACTGTACACGGTTCACGTGGTACCTCTCCGCCTAACAATGTTTCCTTGTTTCACCACTGAATGTGGACTGCTGCAAGCCATTCATTCCTTTGTGTGCCATGGGGGCCTCTTTCATTCTTGCGAGGGTCAGCCTTGGCCATCAGCTGGGTTTATTTGAGATGGTGGCTGGGGATGGAGAGGGAAGAGGGAAAAAAATCAATATAGCAACAGCAGCAGCAAACAGCAAGCATGTCATGAACCGGCACATAAATATGAATGGGATGTACTCCTCCAGAGCAGCCCAGCCCCGCCTTAAAGCCCTAATTTTTACTGAAGATATAGTGAGTCGTCAGATTCTGAGAACTGTTTTCTGGGTCACCGGGAGGCCGGTGCAGAGTGCATGTTGAGAGGGCTCAGAAATGCTTTGTGCTCTTTCTCGATGTCTGCTGTGATGAAGTCCTGGTCAGACAGACCATTCAAAGTCCACAAAGTTCATCTTGGGGGCAGAGAGAAAGACAGAGACAAGTGGGATAGATGGATAACCAGTGAAGGTATATTGGAGGACAGAGGTTGCCCTTTATAACTATTAATACTTTGCTTTTACCACTAGATTACAGGTTATACACTGCATCGATTTTTTTTCAGAATCCCTGGTTGCTGTGCCAGATCTACTACTGGTAAACAAGACAATGAGTGTGCTAATATTATTTATGACATACTCCAACTCGCTGGAAATCAGAAGATATTTTTCTGAGAGACATTGAAAATTTACTGTGTAAAGTAAATTATTTAATGTAACCCCTTTATATTTCCTCTCCTGTCCATCCAGTCTCGTACCCCAGCAGTAGTGATGTAGCCTGTCCGTTGCCCAGTTCGATCCTTGGAGGGTCTCTGTCCGGATCCAACTCTGAGTTCCCCTCTCATCAGGCAGTGGTCACTTCCATGCCCAACCTCACCTCACTGCCCCCAACGGCCCCTTTCACCAGTACCTCATCCACACATGTGAGTATTTGAACCTGGTTTATTACACCGTCATTCACTGTATGTGTACAAATTTTTTGCTTTATTTTAGTTCTAAAATGTGGATGGAATATATATAAGAAAGAAGGGTATAGAGGAGTGTAAAAATGTGACTTGGCATCACCAGGCTTAATGAAAGTTTTTAAGGTGGTTTTGTTTAAAACTTAACCGTTTTCATTAAGAGTTTGGTTCTGTTGTTTGTCAGGTTGTAATTAGTCCTACACTGTTTATTTGGAAATGGGAAACTGTGAATCTTTTTTAAGTAGTGAAACTAATACAGATTTAGATGGACGTTATTCAAAAAAGACAATATAATATAAGCCATAAACAAAAAGAGGGTGTCTGGGACACGAAGAAACAATGCTGCTAATCACACTCACAAATATCCTTGATGCACAGAATTAACCAGTTAAATTGAATTTTACTCATTGTCTTTGTACTGTGTGGTAATTTGATTGTTTTATGCACAAATAAAAGGCACAGATGTAAGCGTTGGGTTCAGCTATTTATGTATTGAACTCACATCATGATATGAATAAAAAAATTTCTGTACAATAAGTTAATTTGGTTAACAAAAGTTTAGGTTTGTGCTATGCAATATTTCTGTAATAGAAGCTGTATATTAACCTGTTGATACACAATCAAAAGTATATAATTTACCGTCTATATATGTAATTAATGTTAACAAATTATACATCTTTTCAAAGGTCTAAGGGTTCAACATTGATATCCGATCTCTGTTTCACGATAGCAATGCTCCAGAAACAGCAATTTAGTTATTTGTGCCAGCAGTACAAATGAAAACATGCAATATCAAAACGGGACTTCATACCTTTATGAAACTGTGATCGCCAGATGAATCCAGTTCGCCACACTTGGGTCAATTGTCCATGACAAGCGTTCATTGAAAAACATCCAAAAGCACTTTTTGTCCATAAAAGTGATACATCTGAGAAATATTGAGAGATTCTCCATTGTTTACATCAGATCTCGCCTGAATTAACCTTTGTGATCGTTCTTCAACAAACTATGCAATCTGAGCAGCATTCATGTTGTAAAACTGTATATGATCTTATATATTAGAGTCTTATAAACAAAATGAGCCCATCTGCAAAGTCTTTTTTTATAAATGCGGCATAGTTTCATTCATAATAGCCAGGAAGTGCAGTCAGATTTTGTGTCGTCTTGAAAGGCGGAGCCTTAATTTTACTCTGTATGTTTCCAGTGATTTTCAGAGAAAAAAGCTTGCAGGAACCAATTTTTTTGTTAGATCATCTTCAAATTTGAAACGTAACTTCTGTAGACTTGTGGCTTTGAGAAAACTGTATTTCTGGGTTGTCTTGGCACTTTTATTATTGTTTTTTTTTAGATTATAAAAACATGTCAGCACAAAATATTTCCATTACTATAAACTTCAGCTTCTCTAACTTTAAAAAATACTGACGTATATTAATTCTGAAACTTGGGAAATAAAGCCCAAAGTGTCTTCTTTCAAAAGATACTACAACTGTGTCCATACTCCAAAGGGTCCAGTAAATACAAACATTTAAGTTCAGGTATGCCATTTTCATGGTTTGTGCTCAAAAAGGGTTGTGTATCAACAGGTTAACAGTATGAGGAAAGCTGACTTAGGTGTTCTATGCTACATAACATGTCAGAGTGAGAACTATAATTTGTGTCATTTCAGACCTCATGTTTCAGTAAATGAACGTCCTTGTATATGTGACTGTTTGTATTAGGTAGTCAAAGCCATACAGCAGATGAATGTGAGGTCAGATAAACAGAATGACATTCATGAGAAAATGGCTATAGTTGGCTTTATAGAGAGAATGAAGAATTAATTGATTTCTAGTACATTGTCGGAGATTAACAGTAAAAAACAAAAAACAACTGGTCCCATCCCATCAAAAAAAAAAAAAAAAAGTACAATTTAAGAAATATATCGTCACCTTCCTAAAATAATGTCCTAACTCGTTTTTCAGAAAACACAAAAAACTGAACTAAATATCATGAGGATATGATTTAGGCAAAAAAATTACTTGGGACATTATTTTAGGAAGGTGACTGTATGCATTTTTTATTTTTTTTTTAAATTAAATTTAGTATTTATTTTTCATTAAAAGGGTTTTCTTTACAAACAAAATACTAGGTTTTAATTTGCACTAATAGCTGGAAATTGTACAGCTATAATCTAACTCCAAGAAACCTAATTCATAAATGCGCTTTTGTTCTGATTGGTTTATTTTCAACCCAGTCTTTCTTATGCTCACAGGAATATGTCATCTTATTCACAATTTCATCAAAACCTTATCTGTGTTTGCCAGCTACATCATTTTATCTTAATAACAAGGTTAAATTGGCACAATTCGCACTAATGTTTAATACGCTGCAGAAAAACAAAATGGTTAAATTTGCATTAAAATCCTAAAAAACATTTCTACAATTTATAATTCAAAAAATTTATATATGTGTGTGTGTGTGTGTGTGTGTGTGTGTATGTATATATGTGTGTGTGTATGTATATATATATGTGTGTGTGTGTGTGTGTGTGTGTGTGTGTATGTGTGACAACAGCACTGAGTCGATAGGGCAAGTGAACTTTCTGTCAGCTGACCTGAAATTCTTTCATCCTTATTGATTTTAGTTTTTGACTTCATGAATCCATGACATTAGGATTACTTTCACCCAAGGTTTGACTACATATATTTAGATCACAATAAGAAAGAAGAGACACTCTTTTGGGACCCCAGCAATGTTAAAATTGGGCCCTTTGAAAGCGCTGTAGAGGCTGAGCACTGTCTCTGCTGCTCTCCTGAGCATCTTGTCTTGACTTGTGCTGCTGTAGCAACCAGTCATCTCCAGGCAACATGGCTTTGTTTGTGCAGAGCTGCCTTTTCTACAGGCAGGGTGGCCTTATATTAGGAGATAAAGTAGACCCACTGATAGCCTTAATGTTGCAGAGCTCTCTGCAGTCCGGGTCCTCCTAACGCTTTCTTGCAAATATCCCCCAATAGTCCTAAGCTTTATTTTCAGGTGGGTTTCCTGTTAAGTAAACGGGTGATGTTTTTGAAGCTATTTCTAGTGTAATGAATATAATTCCAGGGATGTGTGGGTCCTTAAAGTCTTAAATTAACATTTAGGGACGGAAAGGCAGGAATCGCGATATGACCTAATGTGATTGTTAAACTTCAAAATGTTGCGATCCAATTTAATTAATATATAGTATGCATGTTCTGCATGCTTCAAAGTGTGAACACGGCACTGTTGCACATTCTCGTGAGCGACTCATGATACAGCTTTTCCAGTGGTTTCACAATGAGTACAGCACATTTGCCACTTATATACTGTTGATGAATAACTGCTCAAATTTGGTGGATGACTGTTTACTTTTTATTATAAAATGGTGACTAAGAGTGCATATTTTATTTCTCTTATCTATTTGAGTCAGCAGCTGGGAGCACAGACATTTCAAAATAAGTGTCCCCAAAGTATTTCAGGCTTGTTTATAGTCAAAAGTCTGGCGTTATGCACCAAATCTTTCTTTATTTTATAGGTGTTTTTGTTGTGCAATAAACTTCATCTGGGATTTCTTTCAATTTGGAATCTTGTAGCCTCTGTCTGGGTTGCCCAATCCCATTTTTAACACATTCAATATATTCATTTAAACTATAGGCAGATTAATTGATTATCACCTTTCAACATGTTATCATATCAGCAATATCCTATATCAGTCGACTTCTAATTCATATGTATTGATATATTGGTACCTAAACAAATTTTAATATTATATGGAATTAAATATAATTTTTTTAATAAACTCAGTTAGTGAAAGTTGTAAGTGGAAAAACATGTCTTAGGAGTATTTAAACTTCCAGATATCCTGATTCACGTGATCTAAAGCCTTGCAGCACCAGCAGTTTCAGGACAGAAGCTCCAGGGCAGCAGTCTCTGGGCAGAAATGAGGGTGGAGCTATGACTTGCTTTTTTCACTATTTTATTTGATTACTATATTAGTAATGATATATTTATCATCAATGCTTTTTTTTTTTTTACATCTTGTAACATGATTATTTAGTGCTTTTTCCACCACATATTATTTATTAAAAAGCTGTCTTCGGGCAGGTTCTACCCATAAAAATTGCCTAAATTTAAGAGGTGAGACACATGATCCATGCACTATAACTGTCGTCGCATCATCCAGGTGGATGCTGGTGGTTGAGGGGAGTTCAATGTGTAAAGTGCTTTGAGTATAGTGTCAGAAAAGCGCTTTATAAATGTAACGTTCATTCATTCATGATATGGCTGATGAGTTAAATGGAAGAACCCATTTTTCAGCCTCATCGAACCATTTAAGTAAATATTGTTAAAATAGCAGGCTTCAATAAAATTGTAAAGTAAATATGCAATGAATGAGTATTAAGTATTGATGGGGATGAAATATACTTTATTAAACCCAAAATAATATGCAGTGATAACTATTACAGTAATCCAAGTAATTTCTTAAAATTTAGTTTGGAGTTGAAGACATAAAAATGCCAACAGCTCTGACTACATTTAAAATGCAAGCTAAACAGGTAAATCTATATATTAGTGAAATACTGTGCTACAAATATAAATCAGTACTTGCAAACAGTTTGAAATGAGCATACATTCATGGAGAACTATTTAATATGTCCAGTATCATATAAACACACACTCTGAGCAAAAATATGGCCATTGCTGTGACTGGGGTAATGAATAGTCATTCTGAATCGTTATATATAGGGTATTTTAAAATAAATTCTCAGATCTCATGAGTATTTGTAAACTTGTGACAGGTTTACTGCCAAACCTCCATTACTATTCTTTATTAATCAAAAACCATAAACACAACATAACTGAGAAATGTTCGATAAAGCATGACAACAAATAGAACCATCCACAACACTGACAGAAAGCATATCCAAGTAAACAACTTAACCAAAGAAGCAGATAACTTCTGCCATGTAAACATTTGTCCTCGAATGCTGCTGGTCAGAAACTTACAGCGGTGATGTAATACTTGAGCTCCACCCCAACTTCTCCCCATAGACTGCATCCCTAGCACTTCTGTCCTGAATCTGTAGGTGCTGGCGGAGCCACAGCTGGATACTTTTGTGTTTTGCTGATAAGCAGCCCATGCGTGCCCCAGCTTAAGTAAAATAATTTGTGATATATGATTTATTTTGAGAATGTGTAGATTTGTACATTGCTTTAATTTAGGTCTGAAAAAAAGGTCTTAAGTCTTTTTAATAAAACAGCTCTGCAACAACCCTGAATTCATTCAAGTCAATATTTACATGTAATCATTTAGTACCCAAAGAGACTTATAATTAAGGAACATCACATGTAATTTGTCATACAAGAGCCAGTAATATATCCAGCATTGCACTGCCAAGTTTCTAGAGTGAGCTAAAATAGGATAGAAGCTGTAATATAGAGAATAGTTTAGAAGAAATATATTCTGTGCAAACAATCATCCTTTATTCCATAAGCATGACTGTCCTGGAGATATTTGCAATTTTGATTTTCTCTCTCCTTCCTCTCTATTCCTATCCCCTTTGTGGATTGAAGAATGAGGGGGAAAAAGAAATTCAGTGGTTGCAAGCAGGAAATTGGTGACCTTTGACCCCAGCACACACCCCCTAGGCCCATCTCTGTCCCACTCTTCGTTAACCTCCACAATAGTGCCCAGAGCCCTAAGCCTCGAACAATCTGGCTGTCTCTCTTTTCCCTGTGCGTGCGCATTGAGCTCCGATCACTGATGGGATGGGAGCTGACAGGCTGGACAGAGAGCTGTGTAGAGGGATGAGGGCTTTTCTTCATACTGGTCATGCTCCCACCTCTCTCCACATGCCCTGAAATAGGAGTCTGAGGTGGGGGTGGGGCGGGGGGGGGGGCATTAGGGGCCTGTAGAATGCAGGATATTACTTTGTTTTTTTTATATACCTATTAGAGAGAAGGGGGGGGGGGGGGGGGAGAGAGACTTCAGACAGAACTGTGAGAGCAGTGATTGCCAGCAATATAAAAACATTTTTTAATTTTTTTTAATTTTTTTTACTGAATTTGAGTTTACTGAATATGATTTGTACAATTGTTTTTCAAGTGTTTCATTTCTTATTTAAATTAATATTTAAGAAGGTTTTTTTTTTTTATGTGCAAATGCTTTGAAAGTTATAAAAGCTTTGAATGTGTAAGGCAGGTTTATTGCCATTCACATTTCATAGCAATGGAGAGCTCATACAATATACAAAGAATATAGAGCACAATACATTTAAAACAATAATGCCATAAGAATTTAGTAAATTTAGTGAACTGAGGAAAATAAACCACCAATTTTTGTCATTTTAGTACTTTGATAAAGGCCATTGCAGTCTTTCTTACTTGGATCCATGTGTTAAAATTGTCAAGCCCATTTTCTAACTACATCCTGCAGTTGTTAGTAGAAGATCCATAATAGAATCCTGTGTTCAAGATTTGTTAAAACCATGTTGTATTAATTTTGTAGATATGTTTTGATGAAAAAGACAATTCTACAACAATACAGCAAGGAATCCAACACATTGTAATTTTGGCTATCTTTATTTCCTATCCGTTTATAGTATCAAATAAGTATATAATGGGAGGTCAGGAAAAGGAAATATTGATAGTATGAAAATAAGTGCTGAGAATAAGGACAGAATTAATGGGATGCTTAGTCAGAGAAGATCACAAACATTTTACAAAGTGCTTCATTTGAACAATTTAGCCTTTTTTTCCAAAGTAAATAGGCTAGTCTTTGTCTAGAAATTGTAATAAATTACATAACATAAAACAATTTTGTTTGACATAACGCATTGTTTAACAAAATATATTACCAAATACCAAATAATTATTTAAAGCTGTGTGTGGTTTCCACAATGCAGTCAAAGTTGTTCTGGTGCACATATGCTACTACCTAAGAAGCGGCACGGCAACCAATCCCAACACTTATTAGGGAAATGGCTTAATTGGATGAAATAATTTGCTGCAGAAGCACATGGCCTGTGTGTTCAGGGCTGTGGATATGATGTTGTGTGCTCAGCAAATTCTTATAGCACATAGGAAATGCAGCTGACATGGTGTTTGTCATCCAGCTCTTTGGCCAACATTTACACACACACACACACACACACAAACACACTGCATACTTGCAGGGACATGCACCCACAATACAAAGAGCTTGAGGGTTTTTCCATCTTAAGTCTGAATAGCTTTCTTATCTGTGTTTTATTCTTAGTCAAACTCACTACCTGGAAACTTTAACCTGGCACCATCCCATATGTTTGGAAACCGGCTGAACCCAAATTCGGCCATGGCTGCCCTGATTGCCCAGTCTGAGAGCTCCCCAGCAGGTGAGAGACACACACACAGATGCTTTACAACAGAGGGGGAAGCACACTGATCTATAGCCGGTACCTCCCACCAACACAGGATTCCCATCGCAAATCCCTTCCTCCTGCGCTCTGCACAGCCGTTTCTCCTCATCCTTCCCTTTTTTCCCTGCTCCCCTTTGCTTGTGGAATGTTTGGTGAGCTGTATCCCTCCTTTTGCCTCTTCAGATCGCAGAGAGACGGAGACATGCAGAACAAAACTCCCCAGGACATGGAGTTGAAAGTGTGCATACCTGTTAAATGAAGCATGCCTCCACTCAAGCATTTCATTAATCTGCACAAAGACTGCAGTGATGACTCTGAGGGGATTGCCCGGGGTTTAGGAGGCAGGCATACCTTACACTCAGCCTCTCCCTCTCTTCCTCCATCCCGGTCCACTCAACGCTTTCCTTGGACCCTGCCCAAACCCTGGGGGTCCTGGTACTGAGCGAATGGGCTTGCGGGACTCAGTTATGGGGTAGAGGGGGGAGTTGGGACCGGTTGAAAGAGAGAGAGGGAAAGAAGAGGGTAGGAAAGGAAAAAGAGGAACACAGCCTTTGAGGAATAATGGATCAGTCATGCCCTCCTCCTCAAACAGAGGTCAGGGGGTCACTCGACTAACAATGGGACAAAGAACACCCTTCCTTAAAGAGACCACCGCTCGAGACTGGAACGCTTGTGTGCTCTTGGCACATGCCCAGCTCTTGCCTGGTGCTCATTCTCTATGCCATATCTCTAAAGCTTTAGCATGGTATCTGTGAGGCTGTGACAAAAGACTTGTTTACCATGGCAAGGTACTTGTGCTTTCCTCTCAGTGCTGATCACCTGTTGATTGCAGTTTTCCACCAAGTTCCATTGCCTTTTCTTTCTTTTGTTCTTTGTTTGATGCCCCCCCCCCCTTTTTTTGTCATATTTTCTTTTTTTCTTTTTCGCATTTTAAAAAATGTAAAGTGATACCCAGTTATTTTGGATCCAATCTGCATTGCAGCCCTGGGGCAGATCCAGGGTCAGGCAAAGGGTCAGTGCCATAATAAGTCAGACCAGACCTTGGGCGGGTCATGCTGATGGGTCCGCACCCCCACTGGAGTCAGGCTGCCGCAGCCTGTGCTCTAGGTGGTAGTGGGCTGGAAAGTGTTAAGAAGAGGGGAAAATGGAAAGTAAGGAGGGGAAGGAAGCAGGGAGGAAGAGATAAATGGGATTGGCTGACTGTAAATGGAGGGGGGTGGCGAAAATGGAAAGAGAGAGAGAGAACAGGGAGGAGGGGGTTGTTCCTGGTGAGGCGCATATGTGATT
Organism: Moxostoma hubbsi; assembly: GCA_032164185.1. Lineage (NCBI taxonomy): Eukaryota > Metazoa > Chordata > Actinopteri > Cypriniformes > Catostomidae > Moxostoma > Moxostoma hubbsi. The sequence goes on from JAVLUX010000033.1 coordinate 18,389,308, forward strand.
CATTACTTTCACTGCAGAAAATGAAAAGCAGTGTCTGGCATGAGGCCTGCAGGTAGGGTGATGGGAGCCTCCACAGGGAAGAAAGAGCTGTGGTGCGGGGAAGAAAGGACCATTAACGAAAGAGGGAGGGGGAAAGAGAGAGCGTGTGTATGAGAGAGATAGAAAGCAATGTGACTCAGTGACACACTCAGTGGTGTCAGTGTGCAAGCTGAGCAGCAAGAGAGACAACTCTTCAGACCATAGATGGATTTCTGTGAGGGAGATCTGACAGCTGCCAGGCTGCTTGTGGATAGACATCTGCACACTGGCTACTTATCGACTGCTTTCTATTTACCTTTCAGATCAGGAGCTGGGAGACGGAGCTCTCGGTTTCTCCAGAAGAGGAAACTCACCAAAGGCAAACCTCTCCCCTCGGTAAGTCCTATTTACATTCCTGAGCTTGAGTTCCCCTCCTCCAGGCTCAGAGATTTCGCTCTTCCTTCCTCCCCCCACCCCCTTCGCAAGCCCACACTCATTTACTCAGTCCGTTCCTTCCTTGCACCCTCACCTTTTTAACAAAATTTTTAACACTCAGCTGTTGCAGTTAAAAAAACTGTTTCATAGTTTTACATTGAAGGGATCCCTCCAAAAAAAAAAAAAAAAAAAAAAAAAAAAGCATTGTGTTCATTGTCTGTAACTTGAAAATTTTAGTTTTGGCTTGCTAGCCCCATGACTGAAGATATAAAATGGATTTATAATAATGCAAATGCCAAGTATGATTTGCATACTGTTTGTCAAAATGCATCTGAGATGTAATCCTTTATATTTAAGAGGTATGTTTTTATTCTCCACTATACTTTTGATTACATTCGTTACTTTAGAATAGTTTGATATTTTTCTATTATTGCTGCTACAGCATATTTAATAGATTGGATGGTTATTTTCATCTGTTGTAATTAAATTAACCTGATCCTATTTAGATTTAGTGCTGTTGCAGGCTTGTACAGATCAAATTGCCATGTGTGTTTGCAAAATGCATTTAGCTCTATTACTTTTATTTCTTAGCCTGTCAGTTTGTCTGTTGGTTGATTTGCACTGTGGCATTTACAGTGCCTGGACAGAGAGTGCAAAAGTGTCTGCATGCAGATGTCCACAAATCTCATTCAGGTTATGTGGGAGTGATGGGAATTTAGCAGTGTTTTTTGCAGCATGTTAATATGAACCATGAAAATATTTGTTATTTCTGTGATCCACACCAGAACTGCCATAAAGGGTGTTATGGCTTCTTAGTGCTGTACTGGTGGTTGCGGAGATTTATTGCTTGTGGCGCCGATCTCATCCCAGCCATAATTACCCCAAAGATAGATTCACGTTCGCAAGGGAGCCCCTGATGTAGAGCCCAGAGCTGGATGCATTCATAACACAGATCGCTGTCTGTCCAAACAAGAGCACCCTGAGATTTATGGTGTCAGAAACCCGCACAGGCCTATTTCGCATGAGCTGTGAACTCTGTTTGGCTTTATTGAGCAGCAGCAGCCTCTGAGGGCACAACGCCAGAGCAGGAGTTATAAAAACTGTGTTGTTAGAACCGCAGTCTAGCAAGTGTTTGTAGGTGAGTACGGACGATTTACAACATCTAAAAAAAAACTTCACTTTGTGATACTCAGCTGAATATTGAAATGCATTTTCTTTTAAAGGTGTCGTTTCTGCGGCTATAGCGTCATCAAACGGAATTGCAAAAATAATTGTTTTATGTATATTTTTTGTGTACACAAATATATATATACGCACATATACATATATACATATATATATATATATATATATATATACATATATATATATATATATATATATATATATATATATATATATATATATATATATATATATATATATATATATATATATATATGTAAGTGTGTGTGTGTATATATATATATATATAAAATTGTATATTTTATAGTTGTTTTTATAGTTTGGTGGATGTAACAGTCTAAAGGTCTGTGTGGAGTTTGGTGGATGTAGCTTGGAAGGTTTAGGAGGAAATGTAATTGATCATTTAGTTTTTTGGGAAGACCCTAAACCAAGGCCCTGTCCCAGTACCCCCACTTGTGGACTTGCCTATTTACCACTTGTCTTATGTAATTCCAGTGGCAACATTGTGCAAGTAGACTTGAGGACAGTGAGTGTGTATGACGTTTGATTGCACATTGGGACACTCATAGACTTAATGATGTTGTTCCCATTTGCGACAGCTGTAGTTGCCCTCAGGAGACTGTTGTTGGTAGTGGTGACTTTTATAGCCTACTTACAGTGGTAGTAGTTAATAAAATTTAAAAACAATGTTTACATAATCGTATACTGTATGCCACACTGGCTAATAAATTACCAAAATCACCAGTGGTGTTAAACTAGAACAAACAAAATAAGGTGTTTATTGGGCAAGAAGGATAACAAAGAGAATAAATATAGTATACATGATGCTGCTATTAAGTCATCCCAAATAGTTGTGAATGCTATATTCGGCTAGTGTGCTTTTAGTGTGAGTTAAGTGCACTTTTGGCATGTTTCAAACATGGGACAATCTTGAACGCTTGGTGCCGCGTGCACGCACACTTCAGTATCAAGACAGCAAGTGTAGGTATTGGGACAGGGAACAAGTCTGTAGAATAACTGTATGTCAAGCCAACATAATAACTGTTTTCAAATAGGTTCTCCCAAACAATTCCCCTGTCTGCCATTGGTTGTAAAAACAGATAGTCCCACCCCAAAGCTGTAGGGCTGGTTGGGGTTGTTCAATTACACAGAGCTTAATTTGCTTATTATTTGTATATTAAGAAAGTATTTGAACATCCCAGAAAAATTAACCACGTCTTTTTGTTTTGTGAGCCAAATTTTTCTTCTGTGTCTTAATAAAGTTATATCATATCCTCAGTGCAAATCTTGTCGAGTCTCACTTGTTGTCTGTTAATGACCTTAGGTCCCCATTAAGTGGGCTGCACATCCGATATGACTCTTCAGGACCGTTGGTTCCGGGTCTGGGCTCTGGTACGGATACGCTGCCCCCTGTGGCCACCAGCATCGACCAGCTGCTGGAAAGACAATGGAACGAAGGACAGCAGTTCCTCCTCCAACAGGGTTCAGAGGGAGATGGTGAGAAGTGTTTCTCTTTTGCAAACATAATCATGTTATGTTGCTTATTCCCCGATCAGCCACAACATTAAAACCACCTGCCTAATATTGTGTAGTGTTATGTAATACTGCTGCCACATGATAGGCTGATTAGATAATTGCATGGATGATTGTTGGTGCCAGATAGGCTGGTTTGATTATTTCTGGAACTGCTGATTTCCTGGGATTTTCATGCCCAACAGTCTCTAGAATTTACTCAGAATTGTGCGAAAAACAAAAAAACATCCAGTAAGCAGCAGTTCTGTGGATGAAAACGCCTTGTTGATGAGAGAGGACAACAGAGAATGGCCAGACTGGGTCGAACTGACAAAAGTATATGATAACTCGGATAACCGCTCTGTACAATTGTGGTGAGAAGAAAAGCATTTCAGACTGCTATTCTGAGATGCGAGTTGGCGCTGTTTTGGTAGCCTTTAGTGCTATTCAACACTAAAAGAGCAGCGTAAATGTTTCATAATGGCTAAAGCTACTATTGTGTTTCTTATCAAAAGCTTGTGTCAATTGGGATAAAATGCCTTTTTTATCACCCAAATAATTGTTGTAGTGGTTTTGCTATTAATTGTGCTTGCTAACACCCTAGACTGAACAAACTTGCAAAGTGGTGGCAAGATTTGCTCAGCCAAGCAGCCTTTTCTTTTTGTTTTAAATAAGTACAACTCTGTACTTAAAAAACTTTAATCCACTTTGGTTGTTTTATTGAATGTTGGCTCATCTCTTGTAAATGGTTGCAGTTTATTCAGTATATTTGATCTCCTCACAGGGGACACGAGAACAACCTTGGATCTATTGCTATCTCTCTAAATATTTTGTTGAAAGAAATAATTACAATATAAAAAATTACACTATCTGCATGTCAATCAAATATCACCCTGTTTGAAGTCTAATTACATCCTTTCCCATAAAACACTACAACTAATTAATTTATTGGTTAATTGCATTTACTTAGTAATTATAAGCTTCTTTACCTGTCAGTTTTTTCTCTTTGTATAGCTCCTGTGTAAAGTCTGAATGGCTTTTTCGTGATCAACTGTAATTAATGTTAGTGGGGAGGTAGTAGTGAATCTTGCAGCAGCAGGTCTGTTTGTAGTGTCAGGATTGCAGAGGTGGGGTCTTGATCTTGTTGTCTTGGTCTCAAGACCAGAAAAACGTGTTCTTGGTCTGGGTCTTGGTCTCAACATTTAAAGTCTTGGGCTGGGTCTCGGACTATGGTCTTGATGGTCAAGAATGCTGTGCACTAAATGCGATTATTATTTCAGCCACTAGTTGGCGCTGCATCTTTACCATTACTGAGAATTTGCAAGCAAAATACTTCTGCCTCCATTATACCGCATGTGTCGGCAAGTACCATCTCTTATCACATGAATGAAAGTGCAAGAACTATGGTTTAACTGCACAAAGCAAACATTAATGATTTATGATTACATCTGCGATATAGAAACCGTGACTTCACTCGGGGCAATCGCATGTCCCAATAAGCTTGTTACATTGCGAGGTGTTCTTTATTGGCAGGAGTAGGGATGAATGATTGACAAATCATAATTAAAAACATTTTCCCCTGATATTGTAATCACTAATAATAAGACCTATTACTATAATTTTATTGCATGCGATATTTATGCAGCTACACATCCCAAACAAGCTGAGAACTGTGTTCCAGAATTAGTTCATTCTATTTATTAATTAGTAGCCTAAATTAAGACAGTGACCAGACAAACAACTTTACAATGTTCCTCTTCTTGGCAGCATGAAATAAAACTTATTTAAACTGTGACAAATTAGAGAGTTCTGCACTCTCCCCAAAACTCTCATTAAAATCAATAAAGCTATTGGAATTGCACAATAAAATATTATTTACATTGTTTTTACTCCTTGCTTGAGTGTGGCAGTAAGCACGTACAAAACTCAGTGAGCATAGTCAGTGGCTTAAACGCCTCTGATTGGTCATTGCATTGATGTGCTCAGCTGATATGTCTTTTTTTTTTTTTTTTTTAAATAGTTATTTTGTTAGAATAATAATGCCTATGAAACAAATTTCTCAATTAACCATGATTTTGGGAAGTCAGACTAATTTCAATTAATCAGTTGTAATGTTATTTTCAATTATTGTGAATATTTCACATCAGCATTTTTCTTTCTTTGTTTCTTCACTGTTATTTTCAGTGCATACCTTTATGCATAGTTGTTTGAATAGTTTAATTGTATACAACATTATTAAGTGTACATGCAGTGAAAATCATACTAATGCCATGCAGACTTCAATTTTTGTGCACTAGCCAATTCAAGTCACTTCCCTTTAGTTGTATTATTTTATATATATTTTGATTATGAGGGCATCTCATAAAATTGACTTTTTCTATATAGCAGTCAGGATAATTTCAGAGCCTGCAGTGGTAAAATTTACATTTATAATTGAATCAATAGGTAAGTTAGTCATGACTTCTTTCTCATTTGCTAGACTGCAAACTTCTTAAAATGAGAATTTTAACATATAACAATATTAAAGTGCATAACCATGCCTA